>JAASFL010000394.1:0-20414 GCA_023333735.1 Globisporangium takayamanum
ATGACATCATCGAATGACGTCACCTGGGTATCGACAGTAATACCGGTACGGTTCGGTAATTGTCACCCATGAGGTACTGAAGATGGTGTGTCCCACACAACCGTGTCTCCATGTAATGGCCAAGCAGAGGCCCATTACAGTCTCGGTCGCGGGGATGTCGTGTATGAACGATGGGTCGCTTCTCGCCACTCGCCAGAAGCCGTCGCCAAACATGGTGCTCTCAAACAAGCGCTCAAGTTCATCGTCCATAAGCTCGACTGCTACATGCGACTCGACTGCTGCTGCTTCAGCCGCTTCGTGTGCTGCTTCTGACGCGGCGATCTGGTCGAGCGCATTGTGGACGATGTTGAGTGTCTGGCGCTGCCGGCTTTGCCGTCATCGCTTCAGCTAGAGTGCACTATTCACGTGCGCTCGCACTTGCGCAGCGCCGTGGAGTTGCCCATGCGCTCCGCGACGTGCACATACGATGAGCCCATGGGGAGGACATGTAACGCCTCGAGCAGGCGCTGATGCTCCAGCTCAGTCCATTGACTCGCATGTCCAGTACGACGCCCGCTAAACGGCAGTGTCTGCGCTTCGAGCCAAATCCTGTCTGAGATCTGATGCTGGGTCGCTGGGTCGCTGGGTCGTTCGGAAGTGTCGTTCGAGCTGAGCGTGATGGCTGCGTCTGCGTTTCAAAACTGAATGGAGCTATTTTCCTATACTACATATAAATATTAAGTAATTTGAAAGAAACAATTGGAATCCAATTACTCGACACTTTTGTCACCACAATTCCATTCATTCGCCACAAGACCATCACGATGCCACTTGTCGTGCTCTGCGGACTCCCGGCGAGTGGCAAGACGTACGTCGCCGACGCGCTCGTGGCGTTCCTGCGCGAGCAATCGCCAGAGCAGGACGTCGTGCACATCACAGAGGCGAGCGTGAACGTGAGTCGGCGCGACGGCTACCGAGGTCCGTGGCAAGGACACACTACGAATCGTTTGGTCAGTGTGCTCATACGAGCTGCTCTCTCCTCTTGCTTCTGTTCCTGTTGCGACTGTAGATGCGCGCGAAGAGAAGAACGCGCGCAGTGCACTGAAAGCCGCAGTCGAGAAAGCTGTGAACGCCAAGACTGTCGTCGTGCTCGATGCGCTCAACTACATCAAAGGCTCGCGCTACGAGCTCTTTTGCAAAGCAAAAGCGGAGAGCACGACGTACTGCGTCGTGTTTGTCGACACGCCGTTGGCACTGGCGCTCGAGCGCAACGCAAGCCGTGACAACAGTGAGGATGCGTTTGACCCACAGCTGTACGTCTGCGTTGTGTGTCGATACGCTACAGTGTGTATGCTAGCTCACTCTTGCTCACACACTGTGACTGCCCTCCCTGGACCCGCTGGCCACTCACTGCCTCACACTAGGATCGAAGACATCGCGATGCGCTTCGAGACGCCAGTCGAGACGAATCGCTGGGACAATCCGCTCTTCCACCTCACGCCTGAGCGCATCGCCGCTGACGGTCTGCCGCTCTGTGCGATCACAGACGCCCTGCGTTTTGGCAAGACCGTGAAAGCCGGACTCGCAACGAAAGCTGCGCCAGTCGCCGCCACGAGCTTTGTGCAGCAGCTCGACACAGTCACAGGCACGATTGCTGATGCGCTCATTGTGCACCAGCGCGACGGACACGTCGCAGACGCACTCGCTGTCCCACACACGCAGGCGCTTGTGCGCGTCGTGCGCGCGATGCCAGCAGCTGAAGTGCGGCGCCACCGTCGGCAGTTTGTCAAGATCGCAACGCTCCGACCATGTGCTGTCGCTGCAATCGGCGACTTGTTTGTCGAGTACATCAACCAGCAAGCATAAGAGCTTGTGAGTGTCAAATAGACAATAATGTGACCATCACTCGTGGGATTATTGATCAAGAGTGATTGTTATTGTTGATTGTGTGGGTATTGTGCTGCAAACTGCTCACTCTCTTACTCGCGACGTGCGAGCTCCATGTAGTCGCGCGTCTCGACTTCGCGCGAGAGCAGCGCGAGTTCGCACGAGAGCGTGCCCATGAACAGGAGCTGACACACGATTGCAAACGCCTCGAAGAACGCCTCTTGCACAGCAGTGAAGCCCAAAGGGTTCGGCCACGACCCGTTCACGCACAGAAAGAGCAGTCCAACTGAGAGGGGCATGAGAGGATAGCGAGTGTTGGTCAGTTGACAGTCATTCATTCACCGTCCAGAGTCCACATCGAGACAGACAGATAGACGTACACAGCGCAGTGGACGTGATGCCTGCGAGGATGAAGAGACGACCGAGTGTGAACGCCATGGGAATGCTCAGGCGCCGCCAGTGCAACAGCGCGGTCGAAGCGCTCGGGAATCGCAGTGCTGGCGCTGGTGTCGTCCCATCAGTGAGGCCACTGGAGCTGCTGCTGCTGTCGCGCAAGAGCACGAGACGCCGCGCCAAGTGGCAAAACACAATGAGGACCCAGGACGCGATGAAGAAGACGACGGTGAACGCAATGTGCGCGTCGTGGTGGCTCCGCATGTCAAAGATCGCGAGCCCTGCAAGCGTCACGGCCGTCGCGACGCCTGCGACTGCGCACGTGAGCGCAGTGCACTGCGTCTGCGCGTCTGTACTGCTGTTCACGCTGCTCAGTCCAAGACGCAGGCGCAGGAACCAGTAGTAGAGCAGGCTCGAGAGCAAGATGAAGAGCGCGGTGAGGCACATGCCGACCATGAACGCGTGGCCCTCGGGCTTGAACGTCGCGGCGTACGAGAGCGTCGGGTAGTTGCTTGCGCAGTCAAAGTGGTACGTGCACGCGAGTGCTTCTGTTGTGACCATCGTAGCGATGCCTGTGAGTGGGATCAGCAGCGCAACAAAGCCGAGCGTCTCGGCGTTCCGGATCGCTTGCATCGTGATCTCGCGGCGCGATGTGTGGAGCGGGACGTAGTTGCTGCTACTGTTAGTGCGCGTGCGGCGTCGAGCGCGGTCGTACAGCGCTTCTGGGTCAGTGTCGCTGTTGTTGTTGTGATATACGTGCTCGTGCTGCTCACTCGCGTCACTTGACCAGTTGTCGTCGTCGCTTGCAGTGTTGTCACTGCTCGTGCGTGAGAACGAAAGCGCAGACGAGATGCTCGAGCTGCTGGCGCTCGACGCTCGATGGCGAACGTAGTGCTGCTGCTGGTGGTGGTAGTCGAGACGCGCGTCGCTCGCGTGCGAGTCACTGCTGCTGTCGCTCTCGTCGCTCTCGTTGTCGCTCACGTCCGAGTCGCTCCGACCACACTCGTCGCTGTCTGATTGGTCTGACGACGAGGGGGGCGGAAGGGGCATTACGACAGACGCGCGAAGCGCGGACGGGAGCCGCATGAAGATGATGAAGACGATACGCTCGCGCTGTGTGAACTGGAGCTCAACTGATCGCTCACGCACGTGCACAGACACGAGGCATCAAGTGGACGTCGGTGTCATGCGTTGCCAACATGCACGCCAAGTGACATAATACAATCAAGTATAAACTAGAGAGGAGAACGCCAAACGACGTGAACACTTGAACCGTCGCGACGATCTCGGATCGCTACTCGGTGCTGCTCTCGTCGTCGTGGTTGTCGTCGTTCGCTGTCTCCTGTGGCAGCAGACACGCGCCAGAGATGATCACACCCACACGCTTTGGACTCAAGTACGCGCCAGTGCCGACGCTCGCGCTCGAGTACGAAGACGACCTCGCAAGCGTCGACGACGATGGTAGTGGCACATCGCTCTACGTCTACTCGAGCGACTGCAGTCGCGCGTCACAGCAGCAACAGCAGCGCATGAAGAAGCTCCATGTCGTCGAGCTGCCTGCGCTCACGCGGCAGAGCGAAGCTGTCGCTGTTGCGCGTCAGCTGCAGAAAGACAACCGCCGGTTCCTCGCACCCGACATCGTCAAGGAGGATCAGCTCGTGCGTCTGCTCGAGCGCTTGATGGCGCATCTCCAAGCCACAGAGCTTAGTGTCTCGGCGTCTATGGCTGTAGCTAGTTCTGTTGTGACGCAAGCAAAGACGACGACTGTTGCGCCAGCAGCTACAGCGATGTCTGGAGCGTTTGGATCGCATGGAGCTCAGAAGGAAGAGGATGAGAGTGCTGAGGAGGAAGAGGAGGAGGCGAATGAGTTGGAGGAGAGCGCACTGGACGAGTCGATCGAGGAAGCATCGGCGACACTAGACGACTCGAACGTCGAAGCAAGCGATCGAGCGACAGACAACGACAATGACGACGATAAGAAGGAGAGCCATCAAGACGCTAGTGCAGGACAACGAGCGATTCGCTCGAGCTTCCGTGTTGCGACTGCTGCGCGAGTTCAAGACAGCGACGATAGTGACGATGACAACGGCAGCAAGGACAAGAGCAAGAGCGACGACGCACCGAGTACAGCGTCGCGTGCTGCTCCTGCAATCGACGACGCGCACGATACACAGAGCGGCGATGACGAAGCACAAGCAGCCAAGACAAAGACGGAAGCAGCAGACGCTGCGAAGCCTCGCACAGTCTCGCGGGACGAGTCTGCAAGCGAAGCCGCGAGCGACGACGACGTGCAGTCGGAAGAGCTCGAGTACTTTTCCGAAGACGGCAGTGACGAAGACTCGTTCTGAACCGTGAGTGAAGGTCCAATACACTACTCTGTATTGTACATAGCAACAGGTCACGGCGAGTCGTGCTGGAGCTGCTCGAAGAGCGACTTGATGTGCTTGAGACTCTCTTTCTTCAGCTGCCGCTCGCGGTCGATCTGCGCATCGTCCAGCAGCACAAGCACCAGCCACACAGGCGTTAGTCCTTACGACGCCAACCCACCTTCACTCACGTCCTGTGAATCAGTCAAGAGACTAGACGACGCACCTGCGCAAGTAAGACGCGCATCTCTTGGTCGCTCTGTGCATTCCGCTTCCGTTCAGTCTCGACGCTCACGCGCAGCTTTGCATTCTGCGCTGCGACGTCGCGCAAGTCGTTTGCGACGCTCGCGAATCGCTGCTGGAGCTCGCGCTCTTTCGTCTCAAACTGCACGCGCAAGGCTTCGCGCGCGTCCTCTGCACTTGCGTGTGCGCGCTCGAGCGCTTCGCGATGCTGCTCGTCGTGGCGCGCAAGGCGATTCTGAAAGAGTCGATTCTGGTCGCTAAGAGCGTCGCGCATGCGCTCCATCTCGGTCTCAATTAGCTCGAGCGCGCCGTGCGTCTTGCTCAGTTCGTGCGTGAGCTCGTCGGCTTCGTGCGTCTTTGCTTGGAGCGCTCGTTCGGTCTCGCTGAGCTTGGCGCGCGTGCGCTCGAGCTTTGCCTCGTGCGCCTGCTCTCGCTCAATGTGCTCGTCAAGCGCGAGCTCGAGGTCGTCAATGTGCGCTTGGAGCTCAGCGACTTCAGTCTCGTGCTGCTGCGTCATGGCCGAGCGCTCGAGTCGCTGCTGCGCTGTTTGCGCCTGTTCGTGCTCGAGCATCACGTCTTTGACTTTGAGCGCTGCGCGGAGGTCATCTTCGAGCTTCGAGCGCGCATTGAGCGCCTCTGTTTGCAGCTGCAGCTCGCTCTGCAAACGCTCGTTCGCAGTCTGGAGCTCAGCAGCGGCCGCTTGCGCACTCGCAGTCACGTCAAAGGCTTTCACGAGCTGCGCTTGTACGTCAGTGAGCTCGTTTGTGCGACATGTGAGCATGTCAGTGACGCGCTGTACGTCATCGTTGAAGTTGCTGTGGTCAGAGTGTCTGTCACGAGCTGCTGCAAGTTGCGACTGGAGCTGCTCAATAGCGTCATGGGCGTGGGCTTCGCGCGCGCGACTCGCTTCGTACGCGCGCTCGCACTCTGCGAGTGACCGCGCGAGTGCGTGGTGCTTGCGCTGCAGTGCCTCGAGCTTGCGCATCGACGCGTAGTGCTCGCGTCGAAACTCCATCTCGACGTGCGCGACTGCGGTCTCGAGGCGCTGGCGATACAGCTCGCGCTGCTGCGCTGCGATCGCTTGGAGCTGCTCCGTTGCTTTTGCGTGCTGCGTCTTGAGCGCGTCGATGTCGTCGGTCTTTGCCATGAGCGCGCGCTGGAGACGCTGGAGCGCGTCGTCTTTGTCGCTGCACTTGGTCAAGAGCGACTCGTGCGTCGCCTGGAGCTCTTTCACGTGCTGCTCGAGCTGGTGCGTCCGCTTCTCGGCGCTTTCATACCGCTCCCGCGCTGTCTGAGCGTCGTTAGTAAAGCGCTGCATCGCTGTGTTGCGGTCGCGCTCAGAGCGCTCGAGCGCTGCCGTGAGCTCTAATGCGCGCGCGTCTGCTTTCTGAAGCGCTGCGTCTTTGTCGCGGAGCACGCGCTCGCGCTCTTCGAGTGTGCGGACGAGCGCCGCGTGCTCGTCTTCACGAATGTCGATCGTCCGCATGAGGTTCGCTTCGACAGTCGCGCGCTGCTCGAGCTCGCGGCGATGCGTTTCACGGAGGTCCTGGAGCTCAGCTGTCAAACGCGCAGTCTGCTGCTTGCTCTGCTCTTCTGCGGCATTCGATGAAGCGCTCGCAGCTGCCTGAGTGCGATGCTGCCCTTGTTCGAGCGCTGCGACTCGGTTCGCAGCGTCAGCAGCTGCGACTTCCGCCTTTGCGGCGCGTGCGAGTGCAGTCGAGAGCGCGTCTTGGAGCGCCAGCACTTGCGCAGACGCTGCGCGCTCCAAAGCAACGACGTCGATCTCTTTCGCCAAGAGCGCGCGCTCGTGCTCGAGCACGGCGTTCTCGCGCGCAACGAGCGCTTGTTCGCGCACGAGCAGCGCTTTCTCAACGTCGAGCTCCGTGTTTGTCGCTGCGTCGCGGATGAGCACACGGCGGACAGTGTGAGGACTCGATGAGCGCACCTGAGGCGCTGGGAGGGGGGCGTCTGGTGGTACAGATAGCGATGGCGGCTGGGCACTCGATGTGCTGTGACTGACTGGAGCATCGCTTTGCTCTAGCTCTTGCTTTGGCACTGCTGTTGATACTGGCGGCTTTGCTGTCGCCGGCGGTGGTGGCACTGGCGCCATGTGCGCTGGACGCGCTCTGTCCTCGAGCACTTCAGTGAGCACGCGGTGGCTCGGAGCAGACTGTGCGGCGTCCTGCTGTGGCTCTCGATGCCTCGCAGCACTCGTTGGGCTGAACTGGACAGACACGCTTCGATGCCTCGCACCTGCTGCCATCATGCGACTCGAGCGAGTCTGTTGTTGCCGTAACGGCGACGATGCTGTCGACTGGTCCTCGTTGTCACTCGTGTCCTGGCGCTGGCGAGTTGCTCCAGTGTCTTTCTGCTTGATGCGGCGCAGGAGCGCGTGGTACTTGGGCATGTACAGCGTCCCGACTTCGCGCAGTAGCGCCACGTCTTCTTCATCGAGGTACACGAGGCGCGGCAGCAGCTGCAGTGGCACACACACATTAGTGGCACTGTCGGTCAACTGCCAGTCCCACGTTCATGCTCACGCACCTTGAGCACTGGGTGTGGGTAGTCGTCCAGCTCACAGAGCGGATTGCTCTGTGAGCCACCACGTGCCTGGAGTCGGAGCTGCGTGAGGCGCTGCTCCGCCAGTCAGAAGAGAGAGAGAGCGGTCGTGAGCGTGTGGCGGATGGATGGCGTCTCGATGCAAGGCGCTGACGTTCTCGTACCTTGAGGGACTGGAGACTCGCGAGACTGCGGTAGTCCGTGATG
The DNA here is from genome assembly GCA_023333735.1 of Globisporangium takayamanum. Lineage (NCBI taxonomy): Eukaryota > Oomycota > Peronosporomycetes > Pythiales > Pythiaceae > Globisporangium > Globisporangium takayamanum. The sequence goes on from JAASFL010000394.1 coordinate 7,635, forward strand.
CCGTTGTGGCGCACGTCCAAGTACCGCAGTTTAGGGAACTTGAGCGGCCGCGTGAGTCCATCGAGTGTGTGGAGACTAGAGAGCCATTCGTTCGTTCCGTCAGTCAGTCAGTCAGTTGTCCACACGAGTTGGACGCCTGTCGTCAGTAATGATCGAGGACGCCTGATGGCAAGAGAGAGAGAGAGCGGCACCTGTTGTGGGCGAGTGAGAGCTCTTCGAGACGCGGGAGCTGAGGGAACCCGAGAGTCGACGCGATGCTGCGGTGCGCCAGGTACATGAGAGACAGCGAGTGACGATGGCTGTCTGTTGCGAGAGACTGAGAGACACGCGATGTCCCAAAGACACACGAAGAGACGAACCTGTTGGCCGACAGGTCGAGGATGCGCAAGTGCACGAGCGGCTCGAGCGCATGGAACGAGATCGTCTGCAGGAGCGAGCGAGCGCGTGAGTTGCATGGTGTCTATCTACGTCAAAGGCGCTGTCACTGAGACGCACGTACTTGAATGAAGTTGTTTGAGAGACAGAGCTCGACGAGTCTGCGACGCACAACGACACCAGCCACAGGCGCGAGCGTGAGCAGAGCGAATGGACAGACAGACGCATCGAGTGACTCGATCAACTGCATACGTACCCAGTGAACGCCTCGAGACCGTCCATGCGCTCGATAAAGTTGCCGTGTAAGTTCACTTGCTCGACGACATCGTCACGCTCGTCGTCGCACACCTAAGAGTCGTAATCGCACATGTAGGCGTCACGCTGTCAATGGAGCTTCCTAGACTCACCAGCATCGACACAAGAGAGAGAGTCACGCGTGACGTACAACGTCGTCGATGCTACGCACGCCTGCGTTTACGCGGCTAATCACGCGCGCAGCGTCCGCACTATAGCCTGCACCATTGCTGCTGTCGTCTTCTTCGTCACTATCATCGTCGTTATCATCGTCTGCTGCGCTGGAGCGCGCCAGTGCACGTCGACTACGACCACGGCGACGATGTGCTGGATCCATGATCGTGATTTGGCGCTCGTCGAATTTCAAACCACTGGTACTGTAGCACGCCGGTAAAGTGCGGTTCGATTGGTCAATGGCTACACTTGAGCGACTCATTCATGCCACTCGCTAGTCTCGTTGCTACTCGGGAACACCACGTGCTGTGCCGCGTCGCTGAGTCCACGTTGTCGACACACGTGGCGAAAGCCCATAGTCGTGTACGTCGTCAGTCTCTCGCAGCGTCGAGCTGACGCTCTCGTTGTTGTTCGCCGCTGCGACTGCGAGGAGCGCGTCCTGTCCGGCGAGCGTCGCTGCTTCAAACAGCGTGAGTGTCGTGCGTCGAGCGCTACTGAGCAGCTGCTGCAGCATGCTCGCGACAAACGCATTCGACGCGATCATGTCTGCGACAGACGCGTACTCGCTCCGAGCGCTGCCATGCAGGCGTCGCCTGGCGTTGAAGATGTCGGCGACGCGGACGTGCGTCTTTGCTGTCCCGTGCTTGAGCATGATGCCATAGTCCAAGTAGCAGCTTGGTCGAACGTATCGCTTGCCATCGCGGACAATCTCCATGCTGAGGCCATTGCGTATGAGGCTTTTGGCGCGAATTGGGATGTCCAGGGCTTCTTCCAGCGGCAGTCGTGCGTACGGCTCGTGTGCGTTCGCGTCTGGATCCTCGTCGCCACGAAGCGGTATTGGAGGCACACTCGACTGCTCATGTGCGCTGTGCTGGTCGCTAGTAAACGTCCGTACCTCGTCAGACATCACGACGATCGTATTTGGTCGCCGCTCTTTCACACGAAGCCGCGCGAGCGCAGCGTAGAACGCGTACTTGAGGAGCAGCCAGGCGAAGATCAGGGCGAGACTGAGCAAGATGATGTGAACGAGCGGACCGTAGAGGATGCGAAGAATTGCAAGCGGTGTCGACGTGCGGTACTTGTTCTCGCGCTGGAACGCGTTCCCATGCGCGATGAAGTCACCGAGGAACGACGTCACGTCGTTCACGCGCTGGTTCTCGACGTTCCATTTCTGCTCGCACATGAGGAAGATTTGGTCCTGGAGCATGACGGACGCGAGTGCGCCGATCGCAATGATCTCGACGTACGTGATGAACGTCCCACGCACGAACGCGTACGCGCATGCTTCGTTCACTCGAACGACGCCGCGCCAGAGGACCTGCAGCGCACTGGCAATGAGGACCCAGCACCGGATGCTGCTCAAGTACGCCTGGACTTTCTCGTTCGACTCGTCGCTCCAGGTCCAGACGACCGAGTTGGGCAAGATGATGACCCACGAGATTACGCGCGTGAGGCGCGTGAGCCAGACGTACGCAGTTGTCTTGTAGTACGACGCACTGAAGAACGCGTAGAAGCGCTCTTCGTGGAACACGAGCGCGTCGACGCTCGCAGGTGGCTGTGGCGCGTGTGGCGCTGGCACGACGAGCTTGGTGCTGCTGCTCGACGAGCTCTCGAACGCGCGCATCCAGAGCTGGAGGTCGCGATATGTGGGGAAGAGCATCCACTTGAGGATCTCAAACACGCTGAAGCAGTGCGCGAGCACAAGCCAGACGTCGAGCACGACCATGAGCGTATACAGCGAGCCGTACGAGCTGAAGGTCGAGTGCTGGACGGACGTGACAGTGAGCACGTCGTGCGCTGCGCTGTGTGCGATCATGTACCAGCTCTTGACGTTCTGTCGAATGCCAAAGCGCTGGCCAAACACTGCGACTTCGTCGTTCGTGAGCCACGCTTTGCCCCACATCAAGCGGTGGTACTACGGCATCGCCAAGCCGACAAACGCGCTCTGGAAGACGTTCGGACTCGCACAGCCGTAGAGATTCGTCGTGAACGTCCCAGTCGTTGTCCCAGGCGCGAGCTCAAACGCTTCGACGCAGATGACGCAGTGCAGTGGGATACTCGTGCTCATGAGGTCGAGGAAGCGCAGGATCTCGGCCTCGGCGTCGCTCCCGATCGCTGCGATGTCGACGTTGAAGATCTTGGCCGGGCCGAATGCATACCGCGCATTGAAGTGCGTCGTGATGTGGTCCTGGCATATGGGCGGGCGGCGACTGACGTGGCGGAAGAGGCAGCTCGCCCAAGTCGGTGCGTCAGCGCGGAGACTGCTCGTCATCACGAGCTGCGGGATCACACGCGTGGCGTTGTGGCCGACACGGAGGCGACAGTTCGTCCCGAGTGCGCTCAAGAAGAGCGGTCTGTCTGCAACTTTGAACGCATGGAGCGCGTCACACTGTGAGAGGAACGAGCTCCAGCCCGACTCGACGTGCTCGCTTGAGTTGAGCGCACGGTGCTGCGGCGACACGGTGGATACAACCGGCGTCATGTGTAGGACGCTGGCGACGCCAGAGCGAAACGAGTACGAGTCTGCCGATCCGATCCACGCGATCTTGTACACGAGGTCGCGGATGTCGAGCGCAAGGAGCAGGAACACAAAGAGCAGCTTCTTGAGCAGGAAGAGCTTTGCGTTCAGGCGCTGCGCTTTCTCAAACAGCGTCTCGCGCGGCATCTGTGGGATGGACGCAGCGAGCGGCGCAGTGGCCGGCGCCATCGGCGCGACGGCTGCGACGCGGACCCTCAGTGTCGCTGAGCTGCTGAGTCGAGACACTCGAGACAGTAGCTCGCGCTGGGAGTCTGACGCGCAAGACAGTCCGTCGTTCGTGAGCAGCAAGACGACCACTGCACAACGACAACCAGTTGCAGTGGTACCTATAAAACGGAACACTTAAGGTGCCGAAAATTGAATAACAAAACGTGATAGTGAAAAACGATAGGTGATCAGTACCCAACACGTCCTTTCAAGTACGACGACCTTTCCCAGCTCGTCTACATCGTACTTACTAGGACGAACAATACTCGATGCAGCTCACGTCGAGTACGATCCATGAGTCAGCACGAGCTATCCCTTCATTTCTTCACTGTGCAAAACCACTGTTTAAAGTCCAGCATTCAAAAATCAAGTCAAATTCGGACAGGCTGACGCAAACACTTGAAGTATGAGGTGCACCACACGACTGACTGACTGCCCTCTCACGAGACGCTCGCACTGGAGCTCACGCATGGCGTCCTGGTGCACTAATGACGCTGTGGAGAAAGCTCATGCGCGTCACAGCGTCTGCAGCAAACGCAAAGACCAGTGACACGAGGTCCACATCTAGTTTCGCCAGTGCACTTGCCTCTTGTCTGACACCTTCATGACCACCTGCTGCCCCTCGCTTTGCGCGCACGACGCTCAAGAAGCCGACGTTGCTCGCCAGTGAGCAGTGCGTTCGCAGCTCTTGGCCGTCAAACGCCGTCACCAAAGCCACTTGCACTGGATCACTCGAGTGCTTGAGCTCAAGCGCCTCGAGCGTCGTGTTTGCAGTGAGCGCTGTGTGCAAATCCGTCAGAGCATCAGGGCCAATGCCAGTGTCAAGCAGCCGCAGCTCCTGCAGCACAAGTGGCGATGATGGGCGCGCTAGAGCTGCAGCGAGCGCTTGAAAGAACGCATCGCCAAGCATCAAGCGATTGAGGTTGAGCGACCGCAGTCGCGTCCCGAGGTCGCTTGCAAGCGCTTGGAGCAGCGCAGTGGCGTCTGCTCTTACCAACGCACATGCGTCGAGGTTCAAGTGCTCAAGGTGAGGACACGCGGCGATTGTACAAGCGAGTGCGCCGTCACGGAAGCGGCTCTTTGGACACGCGAGCGACCGGATCTGGTGTCCCAGTGCTGCGAACAGCCGCTCGCACTCGGCACCGATCGTCTGCGACTCGAGCGTGACGTCGTACTGACCGAATGGACAATGCGTGCGCGGCTCGCGCTCGATGCGCACAACGTCGTCACGAGGTACAAACCCAAGACCGACACCTGGGACAACGACGCACACTGAGCCGTCCGCACACTCCTCGAGCGCTTCGAGTTCAGTGCAGTGAGGCTCAAGTGCCATTGATCTGCGCTCGTGCTGTGCGTTGGAGGACGCCGTAGATCTGATCAGCTCGATGCACGCGCCAGGCTTCAAGACACACACGATCAGCGAGTCGCGCTGCGAGGACGCTCTGGTAGCATCCACAGGACCCCGAGCGCTGCCGGAGCTCTCAGTAGGACGCAAAAGAGCAGTGACTGGGTCCTGTAGTGTCGCAATGATCGCTGACACCATGCGCTGCGTGACCGAGAGTGGACCAATGCGACGGACGTTGGTCGCACGAGGGCTAGCAAAGCGCTTGGGTCGTGGGTAGAACAGTCCGAATGCGAGCCAGCGCCAGCACGCGAGCGAGCTCTCGCTGCTGTGGCAGAACTGCTGCAGAACGAACGTCGAGAGGAGCTCGTCGACTGGACATCCGTACCGGAGCGCTGAGCCGAGCACAGCGAACGGTCTGTCGCACAGATCGTTCCCTTTCATCGTGAGGCGCTTGAGACGCGTCAGTGGTGCAGCGACCTTGTTGTGATCCACAGCACCAGGCACTACGAGCACTGGACGAACGCTGAGCGCAGCGCGGAGGACGTCGAGGTACTCGGTCGGAGTCGCATCGAGCAACGTGCCGTCTGCCGTCTCGTCTGAGACGATGTTGTTGAGCTTGAGCTCTTGGACGCCGTACGCGATGCTCTTCTCTACGATCACAGCGACGACTGCGAGCTCCGATCGGCACATCCAGTTGTCGCTTAGGTCGAGCATGTCAATGGCAAACTGGCGCGCTGGATGAGCAAACACGCAGTCGAGGAAGCGCGCGAGTGCGCGCAGCTGTGCGAGTGCAAGGCTGCAGTTCGCAAACGACAGTCCAAGTGCGATCTTTGGACGTCGCGGGTGCTGCGCACCGGTCGGCGTCGTCATGAACGCGAGCAGCGCGTCAAAGTCGACCCTTGTCGAGTCGGAGTAGTCGATGACGTAGCGCGGACCAGCAGGCTGGCTCAGCATGCATGCGTGTACACCAGACGTCGACGTGTCTGCCATCTCAGAGCTCAGCACGCGCAGCCAGAATGTGCGCTTGGCAAGCGGACGCGCTGCGAGCGACTGCGCGTGCACTGCGAGATGAGCAAACGCAGTCAAGCGCGCTGTGCGGTCGCGTTCGCGCTCGATCGCTGTCGCAGCTCGAGGGACGTTGAGCGGATTCATACAGAGCGTGAGCACTGGCAGTGCGCCTTCGAGACGTGTGAGCGATGCGTCGCCAGCCGCCATGCGCAGCGAGCGCTCGAGCGCAGGCGTGAGCGCATCCACGAGGCGCTCCTGCGCATCCAAGTCAAGCGTCGTCTCCATCGTCGCCATTGCGTTGATGGGCATCACAATATACTTGAATACAGTATGCGGTGAAGTCAAGGTAGTGATAAAGCAAGGAAATACAACCCCTTAGTTTTGTCACTATCACGAACAACTTACTTCTAGTAATACTAAATTCAAGTTAACGAACGTACGTGTCGTCACGTCAAGCACATCAAGACAGCAGCAGCAAGTATGGGCAAGGGGAAGCTGTGGCTCCTTGCAGAGGACAAAGCGCTCGCCGAAGCGTGGGTCGAGGTCGCCGAGAGCGCGAACGCCGGTCCCGACGACACGTTCTGGAGCTTAGTGCACGCAAACTGGGTCGCTCGCCCCGGCGGCTCGCAGCGCTCGGAGCAAGCGCTGAAGAACCACTGGCGCTACCTCCAAGTCGCGGTGCGCACGTTCGGCAAGTACGTGCGCGAAGCGCTCGCAGAGAGCAGCAGCGACACAACGAGCGCAGAACACAATGAAAATGGCGATGCAGCAGTCACAAGCAACGAGCCAGCGACTGTGAGCGACGACGTGACGGAGCGCGCGCTGCGTCTGTACCTCGACAGCGAGCGCGAGAGCTTCACGCTCGTGCCGGTCTGGAGCGTGCTCCAGAAGAGCGCCAAGTGGCACAGCTCCAAGACGCCGGGGTCGTCGCTCAAGCGCTCGCGCGCCACGAATGGCTACGTCGTCAAGTCTGAGAAGCTCAACAAGCGCCTCTCACTGCCAGCAGGCGTCGGGAACGGCCACGCTCCGTCTAGCGAGACAGCAGCTCCAGCTCCAGCACCAGCTCCAGCACCAGTAGCCCCAGCAGAGCCGAAGCGTGACCCAAAGCCAGACGCTGCGAATACTGTACGTGCACGTGTAGCGGACCGACGGCTCTCGCTCCCAGCGCCTGCAGCTGTTCGCACAGACACGACTCCTACAGTACCACCACCAGCAGCAGTAGTAGCAGCGTCTCGGTCGCTATTGAGAACGAGTACTAGTAGCACCACCAGCAAGAGCACCACTACGAGCGCCAGTGCAGTAGACGCTGCGCGCGTGCGCCAGTCCATGTACTCGACTGCCGCAGAGCAGCTCGCGAGTGCGCTCCGCGACGCGAACGACTCGGCGGCACACGAGATGCTCCAGACGCTGATCGTCGTGAACGACCCGGTGCGGGCGTCTGTGGCGCCGCAGCGCGACAGCTACGCGGCGTCGATCGCGGAGCTCGCGGCTGCACAAGCCGAGAAGAACGCGCTCGTGGCGGACCAGATGCTCATGGCGATGCTGCTCGCAGATCCGTCGGACGCTGCGAACCAGAAAGCCCTCGCACAGCTCAAGCAAAAGTACTTGCAGCGCGCGTTCCCAGGCACCGACGCAGGAGCAGCACCAGGCGGTGCCACGGATGCGTTGTGAGGACGTCGAGGCGCTTGTTTGTATAAGCTTGTTCCGTTAGCAACTCATTTAGCAACTTGACAGTCGTTAGCAACTCGTTTGCTCTGACTAGCTGGCGTCCTTTAGCTCATACAGATGCAATGACAACGCTGTGGATGCGTTCGAGACGCACCTTTGATGACAGTGTACGTTGCGTCCCAGAGCGAAAGCGCACGTGGACACTTGGGTGCTGCGCTGCGACGGCTGTCACTTGGCTAGTGAGCGCTCTACGCACAGTCTGCGCGTCAGGGATGTCGCGCGTGCCACACGCAACGAGCTCGAGCTGAAAGCGACAGTCTGCGATCGTCTGCGCTGGCGCAGCGGCGAGAAGCGCGAGGACGTCGAGCACAAGCTCAGTGAACCGAACGTGGTGCACTGCGTCTGCACTGCCGGCTTTCACGACCACAGAGCGGCGCTGTCGAGCGCTCGAGGCGTTCGCGACCAAGTCCAGGACGCCACGCGCGGAAGCGCGCGACTGCTTGAGTGTAATGCGCTCGAGCAGCGGCATGCGACTTAAGACACCGAGCCCTGCGTCTGTGATCAGTGGGAGCGTCTGCTCGTGGCCAACACTGTCGACTTCGTCGATCACGACTTCGCGGAGCTCTGGACACGCGCGAGCGAGCTCATACAAGAAGGCATCATCGAGGCAGTCGTGGAGCCACATCGAGCGGTACAGACGCTTGCTCAAGACGACGTGGAGGACGCGGAGCGCTGGACACGCGCGTAAGACGCTCGCGACTGCTGCGCTCGAGAACGCAAAGCCGCCAGGACGGACGTACTCGCCAGTGAGCAGCGCGTCGCTGTAGAACTCGTCGTTGCCACAGGCAATCGTCATCACTGTCATCGCATTCTTTGGCGCTGCAGCTCCAAACGCAGCGAGGTACGCGCTGTCGAACGGCGCGATGAACCAGTTGAACGCCCGGAGACGCGTACAGGAGGCGCAGAAGCGCGTCCAGACTGCCAGCGAGCAGAACCAGACCTCGTCACAGCGCAAGTCTGTCGCGGCAGTGTACGTCGCGCGCCAGCCGTCGAGGTACTCAATGAGCGGACACCACTGCGCCACGGCCGTGAGGAACTCGTCGGAGCGCTGCTGCAAGCGCGCGTCCGACTCGGTGAAGCAGTGGCGCTTTGGCACAGTCAGCTGCACGAGGCCGCGCTTGGGACCGTGAGTGCGCCAGCGCTCAAGCGCGCGGTAGAGATCTGCGAGGACTGGCGCTGGGTCGACGTCGCGGTCGCTCACGCCCATGCCGGTGCCAGGGAGCACGAGCGCTTGGAGGTGCACACAGTGCGTCGACGCCGCGTCCAAGATGCGACGGAGGACGCCAGTGCCATTGAGCGGCACAGCTGTGAGGTCGAGCCGCACGAGCTTGCTGCAGTGACCAAAGACGCAGTGCCAGTCGATCGCAAGGCGCTCAAGCGCTTCGAGCTGCTTGCGCTCCTGCCGCATCGTGAAGAGTCCAGTCACAGCGTCGAGCTCGCGCATGACGATACGGAGCTCCAGCAACGCGCCATTTGTCGCGGCGATCGCGTTGTAGATCGCTTGGAGCACTGTGTTGTCGTCGTCATTCGCAGTGTCAGTAGGTTGGATCACGAGTGTGTAGATGCATGCGTGGTGCTCGCGCTCTATCTCGTACATGACACGGTGCCATGCTCGAGAGATGAGCGCGAGCTGCGGCATCTGCTGCAGTACGCTCGTGGGGCTCTTTGGCACGAACTGCACGCTGTCACTGACTGTTTTGAACGCATCGATAGCGTCACAATCGTCATTGTTGCTCGGCGCAACAGCGAGCGCAACGACGTACTGAAGAAGCTGTGGCGGGAGCGCGAGTACGTCCATGCGAGAGAGAGCGTCACAGCGAGAGAGCGAGCGTGCTTGTTGTGCTTCTTGTTGCTCTCCTCGCGTCGTTCAGATGCAAGAGTAAGCCCAATGGATGAATCAGAAATTATCAGAATAGGATACGTACTCAGACTCAGACTTGCTCTTTCATAAAAAGTACTGTCCGGATTTAATACAATTTCTGAGACAAAATATTGCGAACGTATCAAAATTTATAAGACTCAGATTCAGATTCAGACTTGGTTACATACTCCAACATTCTCAGACCCATATTCATATATCACTCCGACTCAGTGATGCATCGACTGCTAGACCTTGACGATCACATCGCTGTGGCTGACTGGCAGTCGTGCGTGGAGCTTCGCGAGCGTCTTTTTGTGCGCCGTGCGTGCGTCGCTGTCTCGGATGAATGCCACCCACCCGACCATCGACAAGACGCACTCGTGCAGCGTTGGATCGCACCACGGGTCCCACGTCGCGCTCTCGACGTCGAGCGCACTCGTGAGCGTCGCGAGCACAGCGTCAAAGACCGCGAGCGTGAACGGCTGCCGCGCGTTCGAGTCCCACGTCTTCGTCACGCGGAGCGCCATCTTGAGCGTCCGCTGGAGCTCGCGCACTTGACCACGCGATCGCACCGGTCGAGCCGTAAGGACAGGAGGCAGTGCAGGCGAACTCGGACGTGACTGCGACGACTCAGCGGCGTCCTCAGTCTCGTCCTGAACGGCATCGGTGTACACCAACAGGTTTGCAAGCGGTCTGGACCAACAAGAGCGTCATCAGTACGACTGTCAATGGTCCAATCACACTGTCAAAGCGCCACTGTCACTCGATGAACGTACGTACGGAGCATGGCGCTGAAGGCGTCGTTGCGCGCTGCGACTGTCTCGAGCCTCTCGAGCAGCACTTTCGTTTCGGTCAGCGGCAACGTCAGGTCGATCGCAGTCGCGACGGCAGTCTCCACTGCTTCGCGGAACTGCGTCTGCTCAGTCTGAGAGAGAAAGTAGATCGCTGACCGACCGCGACGCGCGATCTGGTCCAAGACGCCACTGAGTTCACGCAGCAGTCGGTCCAAGCGCTTGCGCGTGTCCTCGACACCGCCATTCACACTGCTGACACCGAGGTCGCGCGCGACGGACGCGCACGTGGTCGTCGTGAGCGTCCACCAGCCGCGCACGGCTTGCTCCGAGTAGAGCGCGATCTTGCCGTCGCGCTCGAGCGAGCTCAGTCGCATGTAGACGCTAGAGCGAGAGCAGCAGTAGGACGGCGGCCATTGCATCGTAAGTACGTGTAGGACGCGCTCAAGCTAGCAAGCAAGCCGACAGACAGATAGATGTACGTACGGGAGGATCGAGGCGCGGACGTCTGCGTCTTCACACACGCGCAGGAGCCGCGCGAGCTCAATCGCGACGTACGACAGCTCGAGCACGGGCGGCGAGTTCTCTGGCGTTGCGACGTACTGCTCGACGAGCAGCGCAACGATGCAGTCGATCGCACGGCCAACTGGTTTGAGCGCCTCCGTTGGTAGACTCATGCTCGAGTCGCCATTGCTGCTCGCTGCGACGTCGGCGAGGTACCCAAGCACCAGGAGCACAGCGGACGCGCACTTGCTCGTGAGCTCGAACGTGTCTTTTGGACTCACTGACGCGCCATGCGTTGTGCGCTTGGCCCATTCCTTGGCGCACTCGCTGAGCATCGCAGCCGCGCGTCGAAAGTCCACTGCGAGCGACGTTCGCTGCGCAGGCGTGAGGGCTGACGGAGGCATCAGCGCCGATTGGTCATTTGTGGTGATGGCGTCCGTCGCTGGCGCTGGGGGAGCGGGGATTTCCTCAGGAGCTGGCGCTGGGCGAGATGGTGGCTGGAGCACTGCTGCTGAGGCTGGAGCTCGCGCTGGCTGAGAGGGCACTTCTTTGGGAGCTGGTACTGGCTGAGCGGTTGGCTGGGGCACTGCTGTTTGAACTGGCGCTGATGGAGCGGGTGGCTGGGGCGTTGCCGTTGGAGCTGGCGCTGGCTGGGCGGGCGACTGGGGTGCTGTCACAGGAGCGAAAGGCGCCGCCTCTACTTGGCTCTGCTCTTCGCCTTGCCGCTCCACCACTTGGACCGAGTCTGGTTCTGTCTGGTTTGAAGGAGCAGACTCCGCCTGTGTGCTCAAGATGCATACGAAGGACACGCAGGACACTCAGTACATAGTCGCTCGCTAATGAAGCCATCGCACACACAGTGCCAGACGACAGGACATGGCTCACGTTGGCTGACGCGATGGGGATCAAGACCGGTAGCGGAGACGATGGCGGAGTCGAGACATCTGTATCAGTTGGTGAGTCGGACTGCTGTGCCTGTGCCTCCTGTTCTGGCTCGGACGCTGGCTGCTGTGTCTGTGCCTCTGGCTGCTCTTGTGGTTCAGCCAGAGGAGACCGAGCAGAAGCAGCTGGTGGTGTCGACGGATCGATCGCGTGCGACGCGCGTTTGTGTGGAGACGACGGTGCTGAGCCCGTTCGCTGTCGCTTGTGCGCACGTGGCGACGCTTCATGGTCTGAGCTGGGCTGTTGTGTGTCTGCGCGCTGCTCTGGCGCAGGTGACTAGATCGTGAGAGGCAGAGAGCAGCGTCAGTCCACGCCACTCACTCTATCCCCAAAGTCAGACAAGCTCGCCACTCGTACCGGTGTCGCTGTCGCGTTCTGCGACTTCTCCATGCTCTGCACGATCGCTAGGATCAGCTGCTGCTGCGCGCCAACGATACGGTCTGCGAGTGGCATGAGCGCCGCAGTGCTGCGCGTCGCAGTCTCGGGCTGCGGGTGACCGAGGCGCTTGACCGATGCATGAATCTCCTGGAGCTGCTGCACGGCGGCGACTGCGTCTGTGAGCTTCTCGCGCGCGTTGCAGGCGCTCACGGAAGAGCGGCGCATAGTGCTGCTGCAGCTCGCGGGAGTCGAGGCGCGCGAGGATCGCCGCGTATATGCCTTCGTTCCCAGCTCCTGATAATGCGGCCATCGACCTCTTGTTTTCTTGTGTCAGGTTCGCTCCAAATGGTAAATGGATGTGTAGTGCACACCAGAAACTTGAGTGACAAGCATCTGAGGACGCTCATGAGAGCTCAGTGACGTACATGGCCGATAGATGGATGGTCTCACGAAAGCGAATGTTGTTCATGTGAAGGCTCGTGTTCAAGTGTGCTTAGCAGTGCTGTAGTACGTGCTCACGCAGACAGTCAACTGTGCTCAAGCGGCTGGTGCAGCGTTGTCTGGACGAGCTGCAGTACTTGATTGTGGTTGTTGCTGCTGCTGTGGTTGCTTGTGGCGGTGGCAGTGGTGGCGC
>JAASFL010000395.1:0-20408 GCA_023333735.1 Globisporangium takayamanum
GGAGCTCGGAGCTCACATGTAAGCGCGTGATGACGGCGTCGTAGACCACTGGTGCGACGATCAAGTCGTGTGGAGCAGCAGGTCCGGCTCCTTCATGACTATGGCTACTGCTGCTGCTGTTCTTGTCGGGCGCGTAGAGCAAGCGTGCGAGACAAAATCGAGGGAGTCTGTTCTCGCATTGTCCGGAACATTCGGGAACAACCTGTTTATTATCAAGTACTGTTTATTATCATATATTGCATTTAGTATACCTCATAAACCTCTTCATATCGACTAGTTTTGACAAGCAAGCAAAAGCCATCCATTCCGCGACATCATTGCCCATTTTGCTCCAGACGTGCGACGAGCACTTCGTGACGACCTGCCGCTCCACGCGCTAGCAGCCACCTACACACCCACACAACCATGGCGGACCCAAACAAGTGGCTCGGGCTCATGAAGTGGAGCATGAAGTACTCGGATGGCACGGCGCCGTCCGAGTTCAAAGAGATCAGCAAGGAGGACCGCGATTTTCTCGAGAAGGTCCTGAAAGAAGGCGTGATCGACGAGACCGAGCGCATGCGCCAGATCCTGCGCATCCTCAAGGGCGAGCACCCGAAGGACGTGTTTGCGAAAGAAGGCAGCGACGACGAAGACGACGAAGCGAACAAGAAGCAGCTCGAAGAAGCCACGGACGAAGAGCTCGCGGACTACAAAGAGGGACTGCTCGACGAGCTCCTCACGCGCGTCGACCAGATCGACAATGCGATGAACTTTGTCAAGATGCAGGGCCTCCAAGTGCTCATTCGCGTCATGCAAGAGAACGACCGCGCAACGACGCGCGCGCTCGCAGCGGAAGTCGCGTCAGTCGTGGTCCAGAACAACCCGTTTTGCCAGAACGCAGGCGTCGACTGCGGACTGGTCGACGTGCTCTGCGCACTCGCGCACGACGACGACGCAACGTGTCGCGCCAAGTCGCTGCTTGCGATCTCGTGCCTCGTGCGGCACCACCCAGCAGCCGAAGCGCGGTTCCTCTCGCCGGCGTGCAACGGCCTCGCGATCCTCGAGCGCTTTGTGAACGCTGCAGACATCCGCTTGCAGCGCAAAGCGCTCTTCTTTGTGCGCTACCTCGTGCGCAACTCGAGCGCAACGGCACAAGTCGTCTTGGACAATGGCTTCTTGATCCCGACAGCCACTGCGCTCGTCGCGCACGATGACATTGACTTGAGCGAGAGCAGCTTAGAGGCGCTGACCGAGTTTGCGTCGCTCGGTCCGGCGTTCACGGCTGCGTGCAAACAGCCCGAGTACGGACTCGTGGACGCGCTCACGGACCGCATCGCGCAGATCGACGCGCTCAATGCTGAAGAGAAGGAGTTCCACTTGGAGATCCAGCGCTTTGCGCAGAACTTGCGCACGATTCTCACAGCGTAGAGCAAAAGTAGATACAATGATAGGAATCGAATGACAGACTGCATATGGCTCGGACGATTCGACTTGGCGTCGCTATAGTATGATCTAGCGCTTCCAGTATGTGCGCTGGAGCTTCTGCGCAACGTACTGGACCGTCTTGACTGCGCCAGCAGTGGCAATGCCTTTGATGCTCTGCGTGCGGCTGTAGCGATTCACGATCGACGCGACAGCGCGCTGCACGTGCTTCTTCGTCGCGGCACGGTCGGTCATCGTGACGTCGAACGACTTGCTCCGCTGCATGCGCGCGAGGACGTTCGACGGCATTGACTCGAGCAACGTCTGGTGCGCGCCGCAGTCGAGCGTCTTCGCAACGAGCATGCTGCTGTCTGCGATCGAGCGCGCGACAAAGGGCGAGTTCTGGAGCTTGCGTGCGTAGAGCTTTTGGAACGCGTCGGCGTTGCCAGCGACGATGTTGCGCACTTTCTTTGGGTTCTCGCCAAACGTCATGCGGAAGTCGCCCAAGTACGAGATCCCAGCGATGCGCTGTCCACACAAGCGTCGGTATAAGACGTCAGTCAGTCAGTCCATGAGCTACAACCTAGGACCGTCCTAGAGTAAGACCCAGTCAACAGACCATGAAGAGGTCGGTCTCTGAGAACTTCTCTGGCAGACACAGCAGCGCATAGTGCAGTGCGTGCGTCAAGTTCGCAGACGCTGCCGTGCGGATCTGCTCGTTCGACGACAGGAAGTGCACCTACAGAGCCATACAAGAGCGAGCGAGCGAGTGAGGGATTGTCAGTGCCATGAGCACGTCCGAGAGCCAAGACAAGCAGACAATGGAGGCAGGACGCACGGGTTTGTGCATGCGGCCGCTGAGGTAGAGCGTCTTCCAGTCGTAGAGGTCCATGCAGAGCGTCTTGGAGCTCACGACGCCGTACTTGATCATGCGCGTGCCCAATATCTTGCTCGGCAGTGGCACGAGCGTGTTGTAGTACACGCCAGCGCCATAGTTCTCCTGCTCAACGAGTGCACCAGGCGTGACGACACCGCAGTGCAATGTGTGAGCACACGCTTGTAGATAGCATTACCAAATGTATGGACAGACGCACCTGGAAGTCGGTCACGCCTTGTGCGCCGAGGTGCCGGAGGAACGAGTAGTGCGACCCATTGCGCTCGAGGTTTGCGCGGTGCCACGCGACTGGATCGTCGACTGCAAAGACGAGGTCGAGCAGCGACGAGCTCGCGTCGTGGTCGCGCTGCGCAAACACGCCCGAGCCATACGCCATCGAGAACTCCATCGGCGGGAACGTCTCGCGCAGCGCATCGTCGAGCGCCTGCGCGACATCATCGGCACTCGCGCTCGTCGCTGCCATTGCTACTTGATGCGTCTCGCACACACACAAGTGTAGCTTCTCGCTTTTATCACTATCGAAGTGAGTTGAAGACAAGACGAGCATACTGAAAGCAAGTGGAAATGGATATCGCACTTAGTAGAAGATATACGATGTGAGCCGCACATCATCGTTGCCATCAGACGACTTCAGCGACCATCGCGCACATGATTGCCTCGCTCTCGATGCGCTCCGCTGCAGTCGCAGTCGCAGCGCGCCGTTCAGTCTGCACGACTGCAAGACGGACGTTTAGCGCTGCAGCAGCTGCCTCCAGCGGCACCAACGACGACAACAATGAGCTCACTCCAGCACAAACGCTGCTGCGCAACGCGATCGCAGAACGCACATGCACGCGCTTCTTCGCATCAACACCCGTCCCAGACGCTACACTCGCCGAAGTGCTGCGCTTGACGCAGGTACGCCTGTATGATGTGCTCGTGTGCGTGTGTGTGCGTACAGACCTCTCACTGTCTTCTTTGGTGCTGTCCGTTGGCATTTGCTGGTCGTAGCGCGCTCCGTCGGGTTTCAACATGCAGCCATATGCGTGCGTCGTCGTGCGCGAGCAAGCGGACCGCGAGAAGCTCGCAGACGCAATGCTCGGAACGAACGGCCGCAAAGTAAAGGAAGCGCCAGTCGTCGTCGTGTTTGCTGCCGACCTCGGTGCGTCCTGCGTCTCGAACTACATCCCAGTCTTGGCCCTTAGGCACCTGAACTGACTGTGTGGTCATTGCTTCGTTCACTCACGTGTCCTACAGAGCCCAGCAAGCGCGTGCCGCACATCCAGAAGCTCATGTATGACACTGGCGCCACGGCCGCCGAGATCAACAACCTCCCGCACTTTGTGCGCCTGTTCTCGGGTGAAGGACACCTCGCGGAGGGCATTCGGTCGCTCATCTCAACGTACGTGTCGCCACTCCAAGCCGTGCCAACGAGCGTCCCGACGATTGCGTGGTCGTACAAGCAGACGACGTTTGCTGCTGCGACGTTCCTGTACGCTGCGCAAGCGAGTGGCCTCGCGACGTGTCCGATGGAGGGCTTTGACCAAGCGCGCATCAAGAGCGCACTTGACATCCCGGACCGATACTCGGTGCCAGTCGTGATCGCCTGCGGGTACGCAAACCCAGCGATGCAGCGCGCGAGTGGGACGGAGACGCCGCGTCTCCCGCCGACCGAGATCTTCTTTGACGGCAAGTTTGGCCAGTCGAGTGCCACGCTCTTTGAGTAGGAGCTACACAAGGGAGAGCGCAGTTGCAGCGAATGCAAGCACTTGTCATGTTGAACAACTGAAACAAAGTATACTGTTCATCGTGGGATGATTTTCTGATAGTGATAAAACCAAAGGACGCAAGAACTTGGACAGAGTTCAGAACAGACAGCAAGCATGGCGATGACAAGCTGGTCGTGCTGCTCAGCGCCTCGCATGACTCGCATGTCCTGCGTCTTCGCGCTGCTGCTGCTGCTAGTGCTCTGTGCGATGGATCGCGGTGCTGTCGCTGCAGCGCGCAGCAGTGTGAGCGTCGGCGACCCAGACGCGGCGCGCGTGCACGACTGGCGGTTCCTGATTTCTACAGCAACAGGCAGTGGCTCGGGTGCTGGTGGCGGTGGCGCCACTGCTTGTCCAAACGCCACGACCGTCGCAGTCGCTGCGTCGCCGACAGCAAGCGCATCGAGCGTCCAGATCACGAGCAGCGTCGACTGCAAAACCGCAGTCGTGAAGAGCGCAGTCGTCGACAAACTCGTGGTGCTCGACGTCCACAGTCGCGGCATCGCAGTTGTTCAGAGCGTCCCAACTGACATCCAGACACTGTACGTGCGTCTTCAGTAGCTGTAGCTGTCTGCCGTCACTTGTTCACTAGCGACCTGAAGTGTACAGGACTCACGCAATGTCTCTATTGTGTGTGGGATGCGCAGGAAGCTGAGCAACAACAGCATCGCATCGCTCGCGAACGTCGCGTTCTCGAGCGCACTCCTCACACTGTACGTCTGCACTGAGACCACGCGACTCATTGGCTCACTTAATGCCTCACTCGCGCTTGCTCTCGCTCTCTTACGCATGCAGTGACGTCAGCAGCAATGCGCTCACGAGCTTCGCGAACGTGTCGTTCCCATCGAGTCTCACGCATCTGTACGTCTCTCTTTCTCGCTCATTCACTCGCACAGTCATGCAGCAGCGACTGACAGACTCTCTCTGTCTAATGGACTAGGAACGTGTCGAGGAACCCGATCGCGTCGCTCAAGACGCTGAAGCTCCCGTCGAGTCTCACGCACCTGTACGCTTGTCCATCCATCTCTCCATCCATTCACCTCTCATACAGCGCAGTGTCCTCACTCTCACACTCTCTATCACTTCTTCTACCACGACTAGCGACCTCACGCGTCTCAAGCTCACGACGCTCGAGCAAGTCGCGTTCCCCGACTCGCTCACAGCGCTGAACCTCTCGGGCAATGCGATCACGCGCATCGCAGGCGTCGCGTTCCCCAAGTCGCTCACGCAGCTCAGTCTCCGGACGCTCCTTGGCGCGTCGTCCAGCGATAGTGTCGTCGCTGTCTCGCAAGACGCCGTCCTGAACGAGTTTGAAGTCCGTCAAGCGGACGCCGATCTGTTTGCAAAGTTCAAAGCCGCGAGCTTCGATGTCCCAGCGACGGCGCGCGCCGCGTGCTCTGATACGCGCGCGAAGCCGCTGTACGCGCACGACACGCGGCTCTGCGTCCTCACGAACGAGGTCTTTGCCGCCAAGTACAGCAGCAGCAGTAGCACGAGTGACTCGAGTGCAGCAGCGACGCCAGCGCCCCAGCGACCAGCGCTCGATGAGACGATTGACCAGAGCCGCTCGTGGTTCCTCATCGGTAGCGTCGTCGGACTCGGCGGCTTTGTTGCCTGTGTCTTTGTCGTTGCGCTCTGTCGCGCGTCAGGACGCCGCATCACTCGCCGCAATGCACGACGAGAGCAGCTGCACAAGGAGAAGCCGCTGCTCGCGCATCACCAACGACAGAGCTCCATCGGTGCGTTTGGAGCGGATGCTGACGACGATGACGATGAAAGGAACTGGCAGCAGCAGCAGCAGCGACTTGGAGCGAGTCCAGGACGCCTCGGCCGCTCGTCGACACTCAGTAGCGACAATCGGTCGTTTGCGACTGCGAACGAGTCGCCAGTCGGTGCAGTCACGCACATGTGAAGCGTCCGTCAGCTATAGGTCACGACGCATCTGTGCGATGCAATGGAAGCAAAGCGCTGGTACCACGTGTCTCTCTGTTGGCGTCCTAGTTGTCGTTCATGCTGGTGTGAATGGTCAGAGGCGTCCTCGAGTCTCTGTCAAGGAGCACCTGTCGCGGTTGCCGTCTCTGACAAGAGCACGTCAAACCTTTAGCTCTTAGCCTCTCGACCTTTGACTCGGACACGTGCAAAGCTTCCAGGTTGTACGAGACGAAAGCGCCTTAGTCTCTCTCGCCTCTCGCACTCGTCGTGCACGAGTCGAGACGCTTCGAGTATCCCACCCAAGGCTCAATGCGCTGTCAGCAGTTCCTTTCATCACTCGTCAAAGTGCTCAGTCGACCACAAGCGCTTCCAGCCACCTCCAAGCTCTACCAGCACGCACGACCACTGCGACGTCCAAGTCAACGATGCCGATTCTGCCAACGAAGCCAACACCAGCAACCGCGAGTCGCAACATGGTATCAAGTCACAGGCAACTCGCTGTCGTCCACGCCGCGGTTGCCATTGTTGTGGGAGTATGGTGGCTCCTCTCGAGCGTTGTCGCGTTCGTCGCCTCGGGCTCGCTGCTGGATGCGTTCACGCTGGACGGAATCGCATCCTCCTCGCAGGTCGCTCATCGTGGAGTTTGTACTTGCGCTCGTCGTAGAGCACACTGGACGAGCTTGCGACGATGCAGTCTTCCCCAGCACCGCCACGTGCCTCACTGCTGCTCTCCCCCTCTTTGCCGCCACATACGCGCACTCGCACAACCCGATCGGCAATCGGGATGTCAACGTGACGACTGCATTCAACCAGTACTACTGCAACGCTCGCGCCGCAGCAGTGTGTGCAAACACGCAAGGCACAGACGCGCTCGTCGCGATGTTTGGCGGCAAGGAGTGCGTCCGAACGAGCTGGTCCACGTGCGTCAAGAGCGACACGCCAGCGCTGCAGAGCGCGCTGCACACTTGTCTGTACGTGCACACGACGAATGGCGGAGCGCTCTCGCTGGCGCAGAAGAAGTTCTTGCGCACGTGCAGCAGCAGTGTCAACCAGCACACGAGCGAGTCGATCGCCACGACGAAATAGCTCGATCAGTGGTGCGGCGCGTTCCTGGTCGCCAAGGCGAGCGGCAGCGACGCGCATGCTGCAGTGAAGGCGGCGCAAGCGAGTGTGAGCAACACCGTGATACCGTCGACAGCGTTTGATGCAGTGTTCGACAAGGCCGAGGCGACGTACCAGTGGCGCAGTGCGCTGAACATCGCTGTGATGGCGCTCTCGTGAGTCGCTGCTGCTGCCGCTGCATGGTACAACGCTGGTGACGACTCAAGTAAGAACTGTCGATTGCAACGACTGCGTTCACAACTGGAAGTCGCTTACCAATGATCTCCAAGATGTTGAGCGCCTTTGAAGCTTGGTGCACCATTGATGTCGTTGAGGGGCTGAGTGAGAGCGATAGAGGGTCCCGACTCACATCGCATTGCCACTTGCCCGCGCGCTCGTGGCAAATCAGTGGCAAATCAGCAACGGCGGTACTCAAGCACCTGAGTCTGGCGGCAACACATCCACTCCTTGCCAATCAAGAATCAAGAATCACGGAGTGGAGTCCGCCTCGAATGCAAGCTCACAGGGTAGATAGTGTAATGATTCCGATTGTATTAATGGGTATTTACTACGACAGTTTCTTCTTAAGTGGTGTTTGGTATATACTGTTAAATCCAATACATGTATATTATGCAGGTATCGAAAAGTACCCGTTCATTACTCGCACTGCACTGCACAAAGACCTCCAGCACCAGCACACTCACATCTCTTCATTCGCCAATCTTCTCTCCGAGAGCAACACCGCAGCCTGCCACCCCAGCCATGGCGATCAAGTCTCCGCTCACCCTCGCCGCCGCCGCTGCGCTCGCACTGACACTGCCGCTTCACGCCAGTGCACAGAATGCTCCGTAAGCACTCGAGGGCAACCGCACGATCGCATCGAGCGACCACGAACTCATTGCGCCAGAGCGCGTGATCTACAAGTGCGGCGCGATGACCAAGAGGAACTGGGACGAAGTCAAGTACGCGTGCAGCTGGAACCACCGTGAGTTCAACACTGCCTTCAGGAATCAATTCTTCAAGCGCTTTGATGGCACGTACTTGTACGAGTGCACGTGCTACACCGACCTCAGCTGGTACGACCCGTGGGGCTCGCGCTGGACGCACTCGAAGTCGAGCGACGTCGAGTGCTACACGCGCGACGGCCGGACAACCCCAGACGTCAACGGCGAGTTCGACAGCGTGAGCTGCCGAGGCACTGAGCGCGTGTGCGACACACGCACGGGTCAGTGCACGTACGAGTAGTCTGCGATGCACTCTAGTGTTGCGCTGTCGCGTTGCGCGTGTAGTCGCTTTGCATCACTCGTTCTTGCACCAAGTCAATCAAAGCCAACAGTGTTGTCGTTGCGTAGTCACAATCGTTCATCTCCACTCTCAAGCAGCCGTGGTCCGAGAGAGAACCCAGCTCAACGAACTGTTCGAGCTTGCGCTGTAACGACAGCAGAGACGACAATGTTCACGACCACCACCACCGCTGTTCCGTTCATCGCTGCAGCGTGTGTCAGTGTCTTCATAGTCGCCTCGAGCGCTGCTCTTGGCACGAGTACGAGCGGCTTTGAAGCGCATGTGGATCCTCACCATGCCGAGCTCGGACGAGTGCCTGCAGCTCTCGCGCTCGTCGTGAGTGTCGTAGCTCTGCTTGCAACGACTCGTTGGACTCGAACATCGAACGTCTCGCGTGGCGTGAAAGACGCTGTTGTCCTTGCGGTTGCAGCACTCGGAGCTGCGTACATCTTCCTACCGTCACTGGCACGCAACGTACTCTCGACGCGCAGTGGCTCGGAGCACCAACGCTCACAGACACACGACGCTGCGCACGTGTCTGCACTCGATGCGATCTACTGCCACGCGCGCGCAACGGACGTCTGCACGTCGCGAGACCAGCCACAGAGCCTCGTCAACATGTTTGGGACACACCAAGAACCTGCAGCGACCGATTCTTGGACAGCGTGGCGCGCCAGCTCGCACAAGCGCGCCACGGTGTTTGAACGAGCGTTCCGTGGCTGCCAGCGCGTGTTTGCTGCTCGTAGCCACCTCGAGGTGACGCATCGCGACACTGCTCTAGCGAGTTGTCTGCTCCGCAGGACAGCCCACGATGTAAAGCAAACCGCCGCAGTCGACGCGTGGTGCGGCTTGCTTCTAACGAGCGCAAGCGAGACGAGTGCAGTACATGCCCTCAGCGGACTCCTCTCGCCTTCCAGTGCGTTCCACGACGCGTTTGCCGAGTGCGAGCGCAAGTGGGAACTCAGCCGTCTCGTCCAAGCAGTCGCATTCGCATCGTGTCTGGTTGGCATAGCACTCGTGATGTGGAGCGCACTCAAGCGCCGTTCAAGTCTGGTCGAGCATTGTGTTGCTGTCGCGAACTCGAGCGATCGCGATACGAATGATCCGAATCCCAGCGCTCCGCACGATCAGCTCAGCGTCGATGATCTGTCGTCTCAGGACCCGCATGCGAGCGAGCAGAGACGCGAGTGCATTGCGCTGGACGATCCGATCGTCGCCTTGTCTGCTCGCAAGTTCGTTCGCGTCTCTGAGGACGACGAGTTCCACTTTGTCAAGTGTCGCGCCGCCGACGTGGAGCTCGAGTGATCGAGTACAGCGGTGCTATCGTCTTGAGCTGCGAACAAGCGCGAGCATGCGCTTGCAGTTGTGTCTGCGAGTGCACTGCTACTGCGTTCAGGACCGCGTCGCGGATGCGTGTCGTACTGTAGTACGTAGCAACGTGATCTTTGATCATTGAAACGCGTACCCACCCGGTGCAAGGTCGGACTGAGACCTCTCTTGAATGAAGCACATCGCTTTACAACACTTAGCATACACGCACATACAAGTACACTACAGGACACGCTTCAAGGCGCTACGCCATCGCCGCTGGCGCCGTGCGAGGCAGCTGTCCTGCTTTCATCTCGATCAGCTCAAAGCCGTCGCTGCCGTCGCGACTCAGTCGTGCCAATGTCCAGCTCAGCGTGGTCGCACAGAGCACTGCCGCGCCGAGGAAGAGCGCGTCGTGGCGATACCGCACCGGCCACTCACGCTCGAGCGTGTCAAAGATTGCTGGGTTTGCGTCAAACGGCGCGTCAGCTGCAGTCGTGAGGACGTCGACAGACCGGTCGCTACCACCGGCCACTTGACTCAAGAAGTGGCGACCGCACCACACGTCAGTCGCTGCAGTGGCGCTGCAGTCTGAGAGCAGTCGGAGCTGCTCAGTCGACAGGCGTCCGTGGTTCGTGACCATGAGGTCGCGGCATCGCAGCCAGACCGCGAGCGTCGTCGCTTTCACGGCGTCTGTGGTCGCCGGCTGCTGCGAACGACTGCCGCCGATCACAGTCAATAGCGTCTCGAGCTCGTCGTCTTGCACGCAGACCTGGAGAGCGCGCGTCTCGCAGAAGACGCCGTTGAACGCAGCGCCAATGTCGCTCTTGCTCACTGCGATCTCCTGCGCGTAGTGCGTCGACTTGGTCCACGCAATGACTTGCATCGCGACGAACACGAGCGCAACGATGCAGAGGAGCCACTGCGTCGTGCGCATCACACGCGCAGTCGTTGCATTTGGTTTTTGCCACGCTACTGAGAGCGCGAGGCTCGTGAGCACGAGCGTCCAGAGCGCGTACTGCGTCGACACGAGTCTGTAGGCTTGTTGGAAGCGATCGAGCGGCACACTCGATGGCGAGAAGCTGTACTTGGTAGCGAGCGACGGCTGCGGCAGCAGCAGCAGCAGCCAGAGCGCGAGCGCAAGCAGCACGCAGCCTGCGAGGAGCGTCACCCAGAAGCGCATTGCGGCGCGCTGCTTCTCGGGCGTGCGGACCGTCACAGACGACGACGACGAGGAGGTCATGGCCATGCTTGCTTGGTTGTCAAGTGAGCTTGACTTCAAGGACCGAAAGAACACCTCGTTCGTAAATACCTTGTCGTAATTACACTTTTGACAATGTCTCGCGCTGTGGCCGCTCATTGGTATCGATCGTGCTCGTTGTCGTCGCCGTCGCCCTCACGAGCATCAGCAGGAGCATCAAGAGCATCGGAGCTCGGTACGCGCGTACGCAAGCAGGAGACAAGATGGTGCGCGTGAACCCCAACATGAGCAAGACGTACCGCGAGGTCGTCGGCCGCTTCGTCGCGCCGGCGCAGGACCTCACGCACAAGCAGACGGTCACGCGGCTCTACAAGCAGTCGCTCAAGACGCTCGACAGCTGGATCATCGACCGTCGTCTCTGGAACGAAGAGGCCACGAAGATCCGCGCCGAGTTTGACCAGCACCGCAACCTCGCGCCAGACTCGGGGTGCGTACTGTGTATTGCTTCAGGTGTTGTCGTTGCTGCTACGCATTGGCTCGATAGCTGACAGTCGGGATGTGTGCGTTCCGGTGGTTCTCTCTCTCTCGTGCGATGTGAGCGCAGGCTCTCGAAGCGCCTCGTGCGAGAAGCGCAGGAGAAGCTCGCGCACTACACGCACCCGGACAAATACGTGTTCAACTACATGCCTGGCGGCACGCGCTTCATGCGCAACGCGCCGATTCCGCTCGACGTACGTCTCTCTCTATCCATCCACACTGCTGTTCCTACTGTGACTGAAGACTCACTCACTCACGCATGCTCTCTCTCTATGCAAATGTGCAGGTGTGCTTCCCAGACGGCGTGCCAGAGGGCGAGGAGGTGTCGCCGCTCGAAGCGATTAATATTGACATGACGCCGCTGCCAGCGAAGCCGACGGTCTTTGTCGACTTCTCCAAGAAGAGCTACGACTAAGCGCCCTCTGGTGGTCACTCTATCAGACTGGAGACACGACAATAGCAGCTACGAGGCAGCTGCGCTCATAGTGAGCGAGCGCCAGTGTAGACGCTGAACGACCGAGCGAATGGGAATCACGAGATCACGTCTTCCTGCGTCCACTTGTTCTGCTGTCACCTACTGCTTGGCTCTCTCTTCTATGCTGTCTGTCTGTCTGTCTGTTCTCGCGAGCGCATGCCTACGACAGGTCGAGCTGGTCGCAGATCTTGGACTTGGTGATCGCCGTGTTCAGTCCAAAGTCTCGGCACCGGAAGCCGTTGAACGACTGTGTGAACGAGTTCGGACGTCCGAGGCGCTCGACTTCGACCTTGAGCTGCGCTTTCTCCACGCCGACCTCGCGCGTACTGCCGATGCAGTCACACGCAAGTGACCAGGTCAGTCCATTAGCAGGAGGCTCCACACTGTCGAGAGACATTTGACACAAGGGACGTACCTCGTCGCATAGAGCGGATGCTCTGGACGCGGCTCAGATATCGCACGCGTGTCAATGGGCTGCGGGAGCACGTCTTCAGGCGACAGCGCACAGTCGTACGGCGACACGACGTCCACGGACCGGACCTTCACGAGCCCTTTCTCCTCGACCTCTGCGGCGCAAGAGAGTCCCACAGATGTGTCAGTCAGTCTGACGGCCGCAAGCCCTCTCAAACCATTGCCTGATAATCAGATAGAGTAGATTGCCAGGACGTCGTACCTCGATGGAGCGTGAGTTTGTCCATGCGCTGACTGAGCTTTGAGCGCTCCTGCGCACGAACACTGTCGCCAAGTTGGCGACTCGTGGTCTGGTACATGAACTCGGTGAGTGGATTGCTGCTCATAGACTGGTTGTTACTGCTGCTATTGCTCGTGTCGTGCTGGTACGGATTCGTGAGCTTCGGTGCGTTGAACGTGACGTTCTCGCGCAAGTTGATGCCAACGATGCCGGAGCTCGTGGTCATGAACGGATTCGACGTCCGGCGCGTGTGGTGGATCGACGAGCCACGCGAGACCATCTCTCACTTGTTGGTGGGATGATGGAGCGATCAGTCTCGAGTCTCTTGTGTTGTGTCGAAGCAATGCACGAGCGCGCGCCATCGCTAGCTCCAGGCGTCCTGGTCATTGCCCATTCTGGTCGAAACAGAGCGTATCCAAGTCGCTATTGTTAGTGTCACGCGCTTGCCTTGGCTACTCATAGTGCGAAAATCAAGGGACATTTTACGTGTTGAAAAATGCTTCAGACTTGAGCATCAAGTGCTTGATGATGGACGTGAGCACGTGGTGGCAACTGCTCTGGGCAGCGCTCAGTGCCGGCGCGCTCGTGACGCTCCGCAGCACGTTCGTGCAAGGCCTCGCAGCGACTGGTAAAGTGCGCGCGACTGTACCGATCGCTCAGCAGCCTGGCGCAGCACTGCTGCAGCTCGAGGTGCGTACAAGCACACACACATGAGAACGCTTGCAATCGCGCATGCTCACACCACGTTTGTGCTGTCTGCTCATGCATAGATCCCAAAGAGCTACTGGACGTGGTTCTACCTCCTTGGTGCGAGCTTCAACTCGCTGCTCCTGCTGCTCGTCGTCATTGCACAGGACAACCCGATGTTCCAGACTGTGCTGCGAGCGCTGCAGTCTCGTACGATCACTACCACCGACACTGCGCCACTCACAGTGAATCCGCACACGATCGCGTTCCTCTCGCTCTTTGTGCTCCACATGTCGCGTCGGTTCTACGAATCGCTCCTCATCACGCAGTTTGGCGACTCGAAGATGCACGTGAGCGGTACGGACTGCAGCGTCCTAGACCTAGTGCTGGTGCTCGCCTATCAATGTTCTAAAGTCTCCTTTGCTCTCTCTAGGCTTCCTCCTCGGCTGCCTGCACTACCTCAGCGTCGGGCTCTCTGCGCTCTCAGACCGTGACGCAACGTCTCAAGTCGACCAAACGACGCTCTGGCGCCGCACAGTCGTCGGCATTGGCGCCGTGCTCTTTGTGTTTGCGAGCTACCACCAGTTCGTCTGCAACTGGCTCCTCGCAACACTCAAGAAGCGCCATCGGCTCCAGCACGTCGTGCCGCATGGCGACTGGTTCGACTACGTCCGCTGTCCGCTCTACAGCGCCGAGATCCTCTTGTACGTCGCGCTCGCACTCGTCGCCGGCGGCACGAACGCGAGTCTGTATGTGATTGCGCTGTGGGTGATCGTGAACCAAAGCGTCTCGGCAAAGCTCAACTCGGACTGGTACGACCGCAAGTTCCGCGAGAGCGACCTCCCAAAGTGGACGCTCATTCCGAACATTTGGTGACTGGAGTTCAGTATACTGAGTCATGCAAACCTGATTTTGTGATAGTGAAGAAATCAAAGGAGTCCTCACTCTACGAGGCGTCCTAGACTCACTTACGCGTCATCAGTCTTTGCTTTCTTGCTCGCTTGTGGTGCGTCCGAGTCTTCCTCATCGCCGTCGCTGCTGTCCGCATCGCCATCGTTGCCTTTCTGTTCTTCGTCTTCCTCCACCTGCTGTCGCTTCAGAGCGCGCGAGGCTTCAGTGCTGTCTGGTGCTGCGCGCTTCTTGCTGGCGGCTTCAGGACGCTCGCTCTCGTCGTCGTCGTCGCTGTCGTTGTCGTACGCTTGCTCCTCTTCTTGCGTCGCCCAGACATCAGCACTCGAGCGACTCGCGCTCGCGCCTGCCTCCTGTTCGCGTTTCTCGCGTGCGATTTGGATGCGCGCGAGGTACTGACCGTACTTGTTCCCAAAGATGTTGTGGTAGCCACCAGGGCCAGACGCGCAGCCGCGGCAGCCGGCGTGCTTCTCTTGAATCACTTGGTCGCCCGAGAGCTGGTGCTTTGGCACGCGGCAGATGCTCACGGTGCCGTAGTTGTAGTTCTTCGAGTTGATCGCAAACGTACTGCAGAGGCGCTCGTAGCCCGGCTTCTTCCACTTCGCGATCAAGTTGGCGTCCACGAGCTTCATGCGCACGCAGTAGTCGTACACGTCGCGCGAAATGCGCTTGTACTTGTAAAACAGGTCGTACACGTACCGACTGCGCTGCCAGTTGATCTGGTGCACGGGCCAGAGCGCTTCGCACTTGCGCTTGCCTTCGTGCGGCTCGTTCATGCGCTCGCGCAGTTCGCGCTCAAGCGCGTCCATCACTGGCTGGATGTACTCGTAGCCCGCGGGCGCACGACCCTTCTTCGTCCACTTTGACATGTTGCTTCACGCACAGAGAGAGCGCTCTTGCTCGTAGTCGATCGATCTGCTTTGGAGGTCGTCTTGTGTTGCGCTCTTTGGTTGGAACAAGTGAAAAGGTGAAGTACTGAATCAGTTCAATAAAGTACGATTTGCTCTTGGCTTCGTCTTGCATGTTTGGACAATTCCTACCAGCCTATACAATAAACACCACACAGTGGGAAAGTTCCGCAGCAACTTCGTGACACATGAGCAGCTTAGCGATATGTGAACAGCACACTCGCCTTATGCTTTGCACGATCTCGCGCTTGCATGCGCTTGAGTGTGAGATACTCCTGAGCAACTGCGTCGTCTGGCGCAGCGCGGACGAGGAACAGATTCAGCTCGACTTGGTCGCGTGCGAGTTGGAGCTGCTCGCGCGAGATCGCGAGCCACTCTGCATGGAGCTCCTGTGCAGAGCGACCAGTTGTACAGCTTGCGATCGCTTCGACAGCGCGTGTCTGGCGCTGCACGAGGGTGAGCAGCGCTTGCTCGGTCTCGCGCACTTCCAACGCAGTCGCTTGGTCATCATCGCTGGCACTATCGCCTCTGCGGCTATCGTAGTCTACGCGGCTGTCGTCGTTTGGCTCAATGCCGCTACTGATAGGCCCGCCGTGCAGCATAAACGGCTCAGCGATGATCGGCCGGCATTGCGTTTGGGTCACGAGCAATGATGGTGGTGATGCCAAGAGCAGCTCAGTGAACGGCTCGCTTGAAGGCACCACGTTTTGCGACTGTCGCGCTGCTCGTGCTGCAGCGAGCACTGCGGAGGCGCGCTCGCGTGTGCGTTTGGTCGTGTTTGTACGCGTGATCCACTCGATTGCGTGGATCTCAAAGTCATTGGCGTTCTCGCCCTCGCGCAACTTCTCGATGCGCCACTTGGCGCGCAGTGACTTGAGCTGTTAGCACAACAGTGTGAGCATTCGATTGTCATCGAAGCATACACGAAATGGAGACATACGTAGAGCAACGTACCTTGCTCTGACACTGTACACTTGTGTACTTGCGACCGCTCACGCGCCGGAGCTGAGCTGCGAGCGCTGTCCAGAGTGCAGCGATCTCGAGCGGGTTCGTGTGTGCTGCGAACTCGCGCTGCATCGTGTCGTAGCGCAGCCGCAGCAGCGCCTCTGCTGCCGCACTGCTCCACGTCACGTAGTGTCGCTTGGGCACGTGTGCTGCTGCGTCGCTGTCGTTGTCGTCATGCGTGATGCTGTTGCTTCGCATCATGGTGCCTGTTGTTGCCGATTCTGAGGCGCTGGGATTGACCTGATTGCCAAAATGACATTCTTTTATACAAACTACAATGTGGAATATGGAATCATTACGACTTGCTTGTCAAGCCCAAGTGACGACTGCACCTGGTGCTGCTCGACCTCGCTGGCGACTCGAGCGCATGCTTGTCCTGGAGACGAAGCACGTTCGTGTACGAGTGCCATTGCTACAACAACCTGCACACGTACGACCCGTGGGGCGCGCGCTGGACGTACTCGCGCTCGCGCTCGGGCATCGTCGAGTGCCACACGCGTGACGGCCGGACGGTTCCAGAGGTCAACAGCTAGTTCGACAGCGTCCAGTGCAACTTTCGCGAGCTCATCTGCGGTACAAGAGCGAACAAGTGCTCGCACTACCCGTTCAGTTGGTAGACAACAGGAGCGCCACTCGTGTTTCCACAGTCGAGCAGATCGATCGCTGGTCGCAGCGTCGACTGGTGGCAGTAATAGTAAACCTCCGACAGAGTCGCGATCGTGATGATGCCAATACAAATAGCGACACAAAGGTCCATGTGGATGGAGGTCGTCGTCGCCACCATTCCACGCGGCAACAGCTGTCAGTGACGGTCTCCATTGCGATACGCTGCGCGTCTGTGTGTCCAAGGTGCTTCCCGTCTTGCTGGATGCACGCCCATTGCCGCATTTGCATCCTTCGACACACACACATCTTCACGCACACAGATCCAACGCATGAGCTCCAGCACCGACGCGACGCAGACACTGCTACGCCAAGCGATCACAGAGCGCTCGACTGTCCGCTTCTTCGCGCCGACGCCAGTTCCAGACGCTACGCTCGCAGAAGTCCTTCGCTTGACGCAGGTACGACACGTCATTTAGTTGATCTGTATGTTCATGGCGCGATGTCCTGACGAGTTTGCTTGAGTTGGTCGATTTGGCTTGTGCAGCGCGCTCCGTCGGGTTTCAACGTGCAGCCGTACGCGTGTGTTGTCCTGCGCGAACTGGCGGACCGCGAGAAGCTCGCAGACGCGATGCTCATTACAAATGGCCGCAAAGTGAAGGAAGCGCCAGTCGTCGTCGTGTTTGCTGCCGACCTCGGTACATCACATGCTTTGTGTTGTTCATGCTGCTGCTACTGTATGTGTTCGCACGCTAACTCTTCTTTGGTGCCTCACCACCACCGCCGCCTGCGATCGCCTGTTGCTGCTACCCCAGAGCCAAGCAAGCGCGTTGCTCGCATCCAGAAGCTTAAGATCGACCATGGCTCGAGTGAAGCAGAGGTGAGCGGCTTACCGAAGCTCGTGCAGCAGTTCTCGTGCGAAGGCGACGCAGACGCAGTCGTCCCGACGATTGCGTGGTCGTACAAGCAGACGACGTTTGCTGCTGCGACGTTCCTGTACGCTGCGCAAGCGAGTGGCCTCGCGACGTGTCCGATGGAGGGCTTTGACCAAGCGCGCATCAAGAGCGCACTTAACATCCCGGACCGATACTCGGTGTCAGTCGTGATCGCCTGCGGGTACGCAAACCCAGCGATGCAGCGCGCGAGTGGGACGGAGACGCCGCGTCTCCCGCCGACCGAGATCTTCTTTGACGGCAAGTTTGGCCAGTCGAGTGCCACGCTCTTTGAATGAGCGAGTGGGTTGAGTAGAGTGAACATGCGGCTTGCCTTAGTACCGGGTACGGAAGCAAACTACTACGTAGCGTTTCTCTGCTTCAGTGCACATCTCGACTGTGCCCCGTGTTGTCATTCAGGTCACTAGCCTTTGATCCAGTCAATCAGCCCACTGCTACGCGCTGCTAGACTTGATACGCGCCTTCTTGCTCACCTTCCGCGCTCGCGAACGGATCGCTCGTGCGAGCGCTGGGTCCAAGTGCTCGGTCGCGTACTCGAGTGTCCGACGCGGTGTCAACGACGCGTACCGCTCGAGGAACTGCAGTAGCGCTGCGCGGTCACTTCGTCCGCACTCACGGAGCATCCAACCGCAGGCGCGGTACACGAGGTCGTACTCGTCAAAGCGCTCGCCTCGGATGCGCAGTTCGTACGCATTCGCGTCGTCGAGGAGCCGCAAGAGCTGGTACCGAATGATGTGGAGCGCGAACGCTACGCTCTGCGTTCGGATGCCATAGACCAGCACGATCGACACCCGCGTCTCCCAAAAGTCGCTCGACGTCAGGAGTCTCTGGTACCAAACTGGCAGGACGTCGAATGCGCGTGTAAGCTGTGCGAGCTCTGTTGCGACGTCAACCGCAAGCTCCGTAGACGCACAAGCGTCTAGAAGTGCGCAGAACTGCTCGATGCTAGCGAGATGGTGCTGCACCATCCACGCACCGAGGATCTTGTAGCTCGTGAGGTCGACGAGGTCCCAGTTGTCAAAGCACGCCAAGTGTCCGAGGTACATGTCCACTGCTTGCTGCTTGATCGCGTGTGCAGCGCCTGAGCGAGTGCTGGAGTTGTCGTCGCTTTGGACAGCGTCTTGGAGCCACAAGCCGCGCTTGAGCGGTCTCGTGAACGCTTCGACGAGGCAGATGCCGCCAGCGATGCGCAGTTCGTGCCGGCGATCAAGCAGCAGCGCCGACACCTCGGCGCATGTCGTCTCGCTGATGTGAGCACGCACAACTGCACGACACTCGGGCTTTGTGATGCCAAGGAACGTGTCGTCTCTCGCGTACGCGCTCTGGAAGAACGCTGAGCGCTGACAAGCGCGCTCTGGGTTGACGAGCGCAAGCAGCGCTGTCTCAATGTGCGATGCAGCAGCGCGAGCGACACTGGCACTGGTCACTGTCGATTGTGAAAGCGCACGCGAGTCAGCATGCGAGAGTGCGCTGCAGCGACAGCTAGCTGCACGGAGGTGCTGCGTCGCTCTCCACATCACAAGCAAAGAGTGCAAATGGACGTCGTTCGAGCGAGCGCATACATGCGTTGGTCATGACCGCCATTTTGCCAATCTCCAGCTCATTGAGGCGCGAACTCAACATGTTCAACAGTGTATAGCCGCAATGTATAGCGTATAGTCGTGGTGTATAGCTGCTGGCTTCAGAGCGTCGCTTGATCCGCATCATCGTCACGACACCAAGAACCTGGCGATACACTCGTTTACTGTCTCCACTCACTCTGAATCACCAGCACTTCGGCGATATACATGCAGTCTCACAAGCTCATCGTATTCGATGAACGACAGATCGACCGAGAGGATCATGCATCTCAAACTCGAGATGTCTGAACGTTGTCGGGGCTGATCGCACAGGGTATAGAAACCAACTCTACTCCCTGGCACACTCGTGTGCGACGCTCAGCTACGCTCTGTGCATCTCCTACAACACTGCATTGCACCAGAGCTGCTTGCGAGAGGAGAGCGCCAAGACCAAGTTGAAGTGAAGCTCATTTATGTAAAATTGTCATAGATATGATTGGATGAGGTAAATATCCAAAAATCACACAAATGCAGCCAACTTCATCTTGTGCACAAGCAAGGACAACAAGCAAGGCGTCTGATGGCAATGGCGCGCGAAGCAGCAGAAGCGCGCCATCACGATCATGCGCAGCAGCAGCAGCGACAACAGTGGCAACACCGACGATTGATGTCTCGCTGGTGCGTACAATCATCCACTCACAAGACAGCCACGCTGCGCTTGTTGCACATACGTGGTTTCATTTGAACACCAGCCATCTCGAGGTCGAGCCAAACAAGAGCAAGCTGCGCAGCTGCGAGCAAACAAGCAAGCGCCAGCTGCAAGTCACGCACATGCTGCGACCAGCAACGCGCGCTCGCTCGGTTTGAAAATTCAAACTGCTCGAGACGAGGAGCAAGGTGCCTCAAGTGTTTGAAAGTTCAAACCGACAGCAACTAGATTCCGCTTGCGATCGCGCACATGCGTGGCAGCAAGCGAATGCTCAACGACGGCAACAACGAAGATGAGGACAGCGACGACGACACGACCGCCAAGCTCGCCCTTGCCGCGCAACGCGAGTGCGTGAGCGCGGCTTGAGAGTGTGTCGGTGTCGGTGGCATTGGCATTGGCATTGGCATTGGCATTGGCATTGGCATTGGCATTGGCATTGGCATTGGCATTGGCATTGGCATTGGCATTGGCATTGGCATTGGCATTGGCATTGGCATTGGCA
>JAASFL010000396.1:0-20402 GCA_023333735.1 Globisporangium takayamanum
AGCTGCCTGTGAAAATCGATATGTTGAAGCTGGAATATCGAGTGCTGGAGGTGTGGCGTACCGTGTCACATTCGATGTTCAGTTCGCATCTGGCCAATCACTGCAAGCGATCGTTAAATGTCGGACCTGGATTCGATGAAAATCGCAGTACGATCATCCCTAGACCTAACGATAATCCGAACCTACGACCTGCTGCATGTAATCGTGAGTCGGTTATGCATTTTCGCAACATTGGCCGGCACTTGGTGTTTGTATGTAAATCAGGTTTCCGTTGCCTGTTAGACTTGATCCTTGTCGAAATTGATGAGCTTCGACAAAATCATGTTGATATCGATTTGAACAGGAATAAATCAGCGGTGTGGACCACACAACGCTGCCGAATTTCAATCGTCGGATATTGAAATTCGGATTGATCCTGGTTTTGTACTCAAAATGATGTGACCCACTATTTTGATGTTGAGCTTGGATCCACTATGTAAATACACATTTCAAGTTGTTTGTTCAAGCAAGGGAAAAGCAAGCAACCTCGCCTGCCACGCGAGACTGCTCGCTTGATCTGCTGCGCGCTGCATACATCATGGCGGACAAGAAGAAGGTGCCGATCGACATCCAGTACCGCAAGCTCCTCGGTGCGACGCTCATGTATACACACTTGCATCTGTACTACGTACCGATCTCTTCGTCCTCTTCTCACACACTCAAACACATTGCACACAGAGGCGCTGATCGACCGCAAGATCGTGCCGCAGAAATGGGTCGAGCAGCAAAAGTCGATCCGCGACGCGATCGCAGTGCTGTACGCCGATGTGCCACTCACGAGCGACAAGATCGTCAAGTTCCGCAAGAAGAAGAGCAACCACGAAGACTTGCACTACTTTGACTGCCGCTACATCTTCGAGTGCCTCAAGCAGACCGACGACGGCGCTGCAAAGAACTTCTTTGGACAGGTGCGTTTGTGTGTGGCTCCTCGCGACTTGTTTACCGGTGCTGATCGGCGAACAATGGGGACTTGCTTGCTTGACTGCGTCCGTGCAGTACACGTCGCTCGTGATGAAGAAGTGGGACGCGTTGATCCGTCAGTACGAGAAGAACAACGTGTTTGCCGCCGAAGCCGCGCGCATCATCGCGCAGAACACTGCTTACGAAATGTACGTGCCTCCGTGCTGGCGTTTGGTTCGGCTGTCGAGACCCACAGAGCGCGCTCATGCGTGTGCACGTGTGTGTGTTTGACAGTCCGTTCCTGAAGAAAGCGATCCAGCAGAACGAGAAGCAAGTGGCGGACAACAACCGCAAAGTCGCGGACTTGACCAAGAGCATCGCCGAGTACAAGCGCAAGCTCGAGCAGTCGTGCGCAGCGATCGGGATCCAGGGCGTCAGCTTTCGCGACGAGCTCCAGCGCTTGCCGCTCGAACTGCCGTCGATCTTTGATCAAGTGGCTCACGCGATCTGCAGCGACGACGTTGCGAAGGCGCTCGCGTTTCACCGCGCACTGCAGGAGTACTTGCACAACTGCGAAGTCCCAGCAGTGTCAGTCTCAGCGGCAGCGGCCACAACAGCATCGATGTCATCGTCCAAGAAGGAGAAGAAGAAGAAAGGCGGAAAGGCAGCAGTGACAGCAGCTACAGACGCATCGCTCGAGCCGCTCGACGCTGCGTTCGAGACCGTTGCAGCGCCGTTCGAGTTCTTCACAGCGATCGAAGAGCTCCGTGCCGCGAGCGACCGCGTCGTGGCTGCTCCGAGTCTGCTCGACTTTGAAGCTGAAGCCGCAGAGATCGACTGGGACTTTTCAATCGACAAGAGCGGCTCGGGCGACGCGGCGACGATCGACTGGGGCATCGAAGCGGTCGTCGCTGACGACGGAACAGCAGCAGCAGGCGGAGTGAGTGGCGACGTCGCGGATCTCGACGCGCCAGTCGAGATCGACTGGGACATCACGTCGACCGATGTGGTCGAAACTGGTGAGGCAGCGTTCAGCATGGGCGATGGTGATGAGGCGGCGGCTGCTGTCGACAGCATCGCGTCGCTTGCGATCGACGCAGACGCAGCAGAGCCGACGCGCGTCGGTTTGCTCGAGGAGAGCGAGTTCCGAACGCGCGTCCAGAACGATCTGCTTGAGCTCCGCGCGTTCTTGCGCCAGCGCAGCGTCGAGCTCCAGAGCAGCAACAGCGTGGCGTTTGCAAACCAGTTCCAAGGCACATCAGGTATGTGCTGGTAGCGCGCTACTGACTAGCGTGAGGTGCGTGCGACCTGCTCATTCACAGTGTCTCGTTGCTCTCTTTGCATCACCAGCTGACCTCGAGCAACAGAGCGTCGAGATGATCGAAGTGTACCAGCGCGCAGTGGACAGTGCGCTCAGCCAGCTGACGGACAAGCGCCTGCAGCAGCTGATCTTGATCAAGCACTCGGAGCGCTTCCTCGACCGCCACGTCGCGAGTCTCGAGATGCTCACGAAGCACATGGACAAGTGTCGGCGCGAGATCCAGACGCTCGAGGACAAGAACGTCGACCTCATTGACGCGACGTCGAAGATCCAGCCCCAGATCGACGCGTGCGTGAGCATGACGAAGAAGCTCAAGAAAGAGGTGCGCACTGGCGCTCGCTGATCGACTGCTGGTTATGAACGGTCGTGTGGTGTATGTATGTGCAGTGCGGAGTGGCTGACGCTCTGGCTGTGACTGTCAATGCGTTGTTATGCGCAGCTCGAGCTTGCGCTGCCGGCACTATTTAAGGGCTACAAGGTCAACATTGTCGGCGATGTCAACAGCTTGTGAGCTGCGCTCGTGCTGCACGTAGTAGTTAGTAGCCGTAGTCGTAGGAAGTAGCAGCACGAGACTGAAGAGTGCGCGCGTGTGCGTGAAGGAAGATGCAGTCAACAGCGCGTGCTCGTTGCGTCGACTGGTGTGTGTGGTCTGATCTCCAATGTCTCGTCTTGCGAGATGCTCCATGATGCTCGGTCGCTCGCTCAGTAGCAACGTCGTTGCGAAGCATGAGTAGAAGCACCAGGCACCAACTGATCATAGCAAGAGAAA
Organism: Globisporangium takayamanum; assembly: GCA_023333735.1. NCBI lineage: Eukaryota > Oomycota > Peronosporomycetes > Pythiales > Pythiaceae > Globisporangium > Globisporangium takayamanum. Next base: position 3,030 of record JAASFL010000396.1, read on the forward strand.
GAGGAGGAGGACATCAAGCGCGCATGCATTCGTTACGCTCGCACAAGCTCTGGGTTGCTGCTACACGACACAGCACGAGACAGATAGACAGACGCTTCGTCGACAGCTTGGCGTGCTTGGTGGCAGCGTCGACAGTCGCGCCGAGGTAGCTAGAAAAGACCGAGCGCAACAGTCGCGAGCAACACGACAGCGAATGGCACAGTGCGCATCAAAGTCGTCGTCGCAGCGCTCTTCTTGATTGCGTCGGCGCCAGTGTCGGTCGGCGACTTGGGCACGAGCTCTCCGCTCTTGCCGCCGCCAGCGATGACCATCGTACTGCCAGATCCCGACGACGTTGGCGCAAGAAAGTCAGGGAGAAGCACCATAATCGTTGCTTGCGCAGGTGGTTGCTCGCCTCTAGCTGGCGCTGCTGCTGCCGCACCGGAAGCTGCAGTCGCAGTCGGCTGCGACGCTGGTGGTGCCGTGGTGGTCGAAGCTTGCTCGAGGTTCTTGGTCTGCAGCGCTCCAGTCGCGGCTCCGGCTTGAGGAAAGGCTTCAGCGGTGTTGACACCGCCTTGGTTGTAACCCCATGGACCTCCGACGTTGCCCCACGGACCGCCAACGTTGCCCACTTGTGGCCATGCGATCCCGTTCGCGTTGTTCGGGTTTCCAAACTGCTGGAGGCGACGGAAGTGCGATGGTTGAGCAGTGGTCGGCGATGCGGTAGCGACGAGCGCGGTGGCGGTGGCGATAGTGAACGTGCACGTCTTCATCGTCTTGAGTGGGAGCTGAAGGAAGCGAGGTGGTGGTGGTTCGCGGCTGTGGAGAGCGGAGCAAATGGCAGAATGAGCTGAAGTGTGAGTGCACTCGTGCGGCATCTAGCGGCGTGAACTGAGGTTGGAGCAACAGCGACAACGTGCTAGTGCGCCTAGACAAACTGCCAGTGCAGGGTCGACTCGTGACCAGACCAGACGTGCGATGTTCTCTCTCAACAGAGTCAGAGGTTGTCCAACCTCTCACTCACGTACATCGGCTCTTGCTGCTAGCTCGCGTCATACGGACCTCGCAATACCACTCAAGATGGCACTGATCGCTTTCAGACATCGTCGTTGTTCTCTTGCAGCCGATCGCTTGACAAAGTCGGTCACTCAGTCACATGACGTGAGACTAGCAAGCACTGCAGCTTCTCGCCCACATAGCATCATGACCACATCACTCTCCATCAGTAGTCGTAGTACAAGACTTCAAGGCGATTGACAAGGTCTGATGGACATGAAGCAATCCAAATGGTCTGTCTCGTGGCGATTCACACAGTTGCTACGAGGCGATACGTCGCCTCAACTAGCAGCACAGTACACACGCACTCGCACGTCGTCTCCTAGTACCCACGAGGCGGGTAGCCCTGCGGCGGGTACTGCCCTTGTGGCGGGTAGCCCGGCTGCTGCGGTGGGTAGCCTGGCGCACCGTATCCAGGCTGCTGTGGTGGATACTGCCCTTGTGGTGGGTATCCAGGCTGCTGCGGAGGGTAGCCTGGCGCACCGTATCCAGGCTGCTGTGGTGGGTAGCCTGGCTGAGCTGGTGAGTAGCCAGGTTGCTGCTGCGGTGGGTATCCCGGCTGCTGCGGAGGGTAGCCAGGTTGCTGTGGTGGGTAGCCAGGTTGTTGCTGCGGTGGGTATCCCGGCTGTTGTGGAGGCCCCGGCTGTTGCTGCTGCGGAGGGTAGCCAGGCTGTGCAGGGTAGCCCGGCTGAGGTTGCGCGGGGTAGCCTGGTTGCGGCTGAGCTGGGTAGCCAGGCTGTGCTGGGTAGCCAGGCTGAGCTGGAGGGTAACCTGGCTGTGGCTGAGCTGGGTAGCCAGGCTGCGCACCGTGTGCTTGTGCTGGAGCAGCAGCGTATCCTGGATGCGCACCATGCGCTTGTGCTGGGTACCCGGGTTGCGGCTGACCAGGGTACGCACCCTGCTGCTGCGGAGGTACACCAGCTGCAGGAGCTGCTGCTTGGCCAGGGTACCCACCAGCTGCAGGCGCAGCTTGACCTGGGTAGCCGCCAGCTGCAGGCGCAGCACCATAGGCTTGCGCCGCTGGAGCGGCTCCTGGTGCTGGCGCTGCACCTGCCTTCATGAGCGGCGGGTCCTGCGGCGCGTCGTAGATCTCGAGCAGGAGCTTGCGGTAGTCGCCGCTCGTCTCGCCGTAGATGCGGTCGCGCAGCTCCTTGTTGTAGAGCTTCTTGTACGCAGCCTTGACCTGCGGAAGGACGGACTGGTAGCGCACGAGCGCAGTGCTGAGACCAGTCTCGTCCGTACCAAAGCCCTTCATCGTCTTCTCAAACACCTCGGCGATCGTCGGGTACGTGTCCATGACCGACTTCACGAGGTAGTTCAGACTCTTCTTCGCGTCGCCGCTGAACTCCTTGTCGATCGCCTTTGCGATGTTGTTGTTGTACTTGGCGACGTAGACTGCGTCGACCATGCGGAGGTACTCGGGCGGACACGCCACGAGAATGCCAATGAACGTCTCCTCTTGCGTCCCAATGCGGCCCTGACCGGCTTTGTAGAGCGCAACCGCGTCCGCTTCCGCCTTTGCGGCGTTGTGGAACTGCGGGTTGAACTCGAGCTGCGCCGACTGTCATGAGTGCCAGCGCAATCGGACGTGAGAGGAGGAGACGCATAGAGAGCGTGTGAGACGTTCGCTCCAGTGTCATCATCACCACAAGCACAAGCACGAGACCGAAGGAGCGAGACGCACCTGGAGCATCGCCATGATCACTTTCTTGAAGTCGCCACTGAGCTCCGAGCTGAGCGTGACGCCCAAGTCCTTGTTGAAGAGGCTGAAGTACGTCTTCTTGAGGATGTTCATCTCTTCGTTCGTGCGGCCCGAGAGCACCTGCGCATGACATACACAGCAGCACCATCAGTGCATGCGTCAACGCAACGAGCGCATTAACTCAACGAGCTCATGCACGCACATACCTGCACGAGAAGACTCTCGTTCGTGCCCATGCCCTTGGTCGCATCGCGCAGGATGTACGCCTCGGTCTCTGGCAGCGACGTCGAGATCATGCGCAGGAGCTTGCCAAAGTTGCCCGATGTCTCGCCCTTGATGAGGTCGCGCAGTGGCTTCTTGTAGAGCTCCTGGTAGCGCAGCGCGATGAGGTTGCGCGTCTCGGGTGACTTGGAGCCGAGCACCGAGATGAGCGTCTGCTCGTCCGTGCCAAAGCCCTTGCACGCGCCGTGGATCTGCGCCACTGCCTGGTCAATGTGCTGCGGGAACGAGAGGTTCGCGCCATGGAACGCATTGTGCGCCGACTGCGGGTAGAGCTGCATGGTCGTTGAGGTGCGAGTGCGAGTGCGAGTGTTTGGGCTGGATCGAGTGCACGACGACGCCGACGACGACGACGACACGTGTGCGCGAGAGAGCTGCTTGCAGATTGAGTGAGTTGTTGTGCGCGGTACTGAGCTCGAAGAAAAGAGAGAGCTCCTCTCGCACCGTGTCCTGTGCTACACAATACCCTGTGGGTAACTCAGCCCGTTCTGTGGAGCAAATGTATTAAAATGTACTTATCAATATGATACCCTTGCAAAAATGATAGAAACAAGAACCGTTTCAGATTTCGCTAGTCTCGATTCTGGGTTCACCCCATTGCCCTCTTCAAAACGATACGATCGAATTAAAGAGGATATGTCGGCTATATTTCATGCCCTTTTTAATACGATACAATCGGTTTGAAGAGGTGCTGTCACAGTGAATATCAGCGTTTTTGTGTAGAACACCACCAAACAAGCAAACAAACAACAAGCAGCGACGACGATGGACCTAGCGCTGAGCGAAGCGCTGAAGCGCGGCAATCCGGTCGTGTTCATGGACGTCGCGATCGGCGGCGCACCAGCTGGGCGTCTGCGTCTCGAGCTCTTCAAGAAAGACTGCCCCAAGACAGTCGAGAACTTTCGGTGCGTCTTGTGTGTGTCTGTATGTGGTATTGAGATGTCGTCGCTGCTCGCTCGCAACCTGCTCGATTGTGCTCACGTCTCTGGTCTTTTGATATGCTATTCGTCTGTGAATGCATTGCGACAGACAGTTCTGCACTGGCGAGTACAGGTATCACGTCGCTCTCTGTGCTTGTAATGCGTCTGATGTGCTCGACATTGCTGTCGAGAGCGTGTCTGACGTCTGTGCATTGGCTGGTGTGTGTGTATGTGTGTGTGCAGGAAATCGGAGCTGCCAGTCGGCTACAAGGGCAGCACGTTCCATCGCGTGATCAAGGACTTTATGGTGCAGGTAGGTCTCTGAGTTTGTGCTGTGCGAGGCCGTGACAGCAACGTGTTGTCACTCACACATGCTGCTCATGTATCTGTCTGCTCTTGTGATGCACTTGCGATGATCGCAATTCGCCTTCTGCACTCGTCCACAGGGAGGCGACTTTCTCAAAGTACTTCAGCCACCGCTTGCTTGTCATGCTTGTCCTCGTGCTGTGTCAGCGTCTCTCACTCACTCACTCACGCACATGGTCGCTTGTGTGACTGGCACGGAATGTAGGGCGACGGCACGGGCCGCATCAGTATTTATGGCGACAAGTTTGCGGACGAGAGCTTTGTGCGCAAGCACACGGAGGCGGGGCTCCTTTCGATGGCGAACAGCGGTCCGAACTCGAACGGGTGCCAGTTCTTCGTCACGTGTGCGCCGTGCGACTGGCTCGATGGCAAGCACGTCGTGTTTGGGAAAGTGCTCGACGCGGCGTCGCTGCTCGTGGTGCGCAAGATGGAGAGCGTACCAGTGGGCGCGAACAGCAAGCCGAAGCTCGGGATCACGATCACCGAGTGCGGCGAGTTATAGACCCAACGAGCAATCGCAGTGTGCACGAATACATTCGATGTGAGACAGTGCACTTTCGCACAAAATCTGGATTGTTTTTTTCGCGTGTGCGCATGTACTGGAATGTGCTGAATAGAAGCGCGGTAAAGATCTTTCGACCATTGCTCGTTGCCGCGAACGCCGCCCCCCTTTCGCCGCCCACCATTACCGAGCCGGAAACCCAGCAAGCAGTCGCCGTCCCCGCCGCCGCACCTCGCGCGACGAAGCAGCAGCGCACGCGTCGCCGTCTCCAGCCGCATTTGAGCCTATAGCCACAGCAAACGCAACGACGACCACGACCACCACCATCCTCTCTCTCCTTACCACCTATCGCACACATCATCAGACATGAGCAAGCGCGAGTACTTTATGCAGAAAGCACTGAGCTTGCAACAGCAGCTGAGCGACAGCTCCCCTAGCACCAGCACCAGTAGCACTGGTGGCGCCTCCGCCAAGGCCGCGCGAGAAGTACGTTGTCGTTGCTATTGCTGTGTGTGTGCGCACACACACGGGAGGCGAGCGCTTGATCCGACCTGGGATCTGCGACAGCGAGATCGGTTGCACCTCGCTATGGATCTCGGTGGCGATGGCCATTGCAATGGATACACGATTGCTAACACGCGTCTTGCTATGGTGGTGCCGTTACGCTGCTGCTGTTGTCACTGTGTGACTGTGCAGATTGCGAGTTACCGCGAGATGTGCCCGCCAGGCACGGAAGACAGTCAGATTGTCCGTCTGCTCGAGCAGCACAAGGGCGATGCGTCCCGCATCGAAAGCGCGATCAGCGAGTTGTGGGAGGACTACCGCGGCGGAGGGCAAGATGACTGGGCGACCGTCGAGAAGAAGGGCAAGAAGCAACAAGCGCCTTCCCGTAGCAGCCACCACCACAGCAGCTCGCAGCACGGATACAGCAACGACTCGTCGTCTGGCGCAGCGTCGTCGGACCGATTTGCCGGCCGTGGCGTCCGTGGTGCGACCCGAGGTCGCGGTGCAGTCTCTTCCCGTGGCGGCCGTGTAGGTGGCCGTGGACGCGGCGGCCGTGGCGGCGTGCTGCGTAGTGAGACGACCGAGCAGAGCGGCGAACGCCCTGAAGAGTCGAGCGAAAGCAGTGACCCCGCTGAGGCACCGTCAGACGGAACGCCAGAGAGCAGCAGCTCAACGTCAGCGTCAAAGAAGACGAGCGTGAAGCCGGCAAAGCAGCAGCCAGCGCCAACGAATGTCGCGCCACCACCCGTCGGGCCCATTCTCACGGGCGCGTGGACAAAGAAACCGAACCTCACGGGTCTCGTCGCCAAGCCAAAGCCAGTAGCAGCACCAGTAGCAGCAGCGCCGCCAGCAGCACCAGCAGCAGCGCCAGTCGCCACACCAGTGACCGCACCAGTGTCCAAGCCTGTGGAGAAGCCAGCGCCTGCTGTCAAGAGCCCGAGTCCAAAGAAGAAGATTGATCCAAAGAGTCCGCAGAAGACGCGACCGTCTGAGCCTGTCGTGAACGAGCCCGCACCGAAAGCGCTGTCACCGAAGAAGGTGGAGAAGAAGATCGAGTCGCCGAGCCTGTCCTCTGGCTGGGGCTCGCTCGACGTCACAACGTCGGGTATCGGCGAGTGGGCATCTGCAGCAGCTGAGACGAATGTGTCGACGACACCGAACGCATGGGCACGTGGCAGCCCACTGCTCACGCCAACGGCCGTGTCGACTGTGGAGAGCGTCTCGGCGCTGCCAACAGTCGTTCCAGGCTCACCGAAGGACATTCAGATCCCACGTCCTGAGACGCGCTCAGCAGTTGCGAGTGCTACGAGCCCGAAGCAGTACCTCAAGATGGGCAAGTGGGAAAGCGCCGCGACGACGAACCTGTCGCTCCAGTTCGGCAGCTTCTCGCTGAACGGCGTCGAGTCCACGTCTCCTCGTGGCTGGAGCGCGACAACGACAACGACGACGACAACGACGACTGGCAACGGCAACAAGACTGTCTCCAAGACCGAGACGCAGAGCACGTGGAGCAAGACAGCGTCGCCAGAGAAGAAGACGCCACTCTCGCCAGCACGCAAGCTCGAGTCGGATGCGAGTGCGCGCAAGGGACCGACGACGTCGGCGCCACCAGGGCTCTCGGTCGAGTCCGGCCGCGTGACCCCCAAGTCGTCGCAGTCGCCACGGACGTTTGCGCCATCGGCGCCGTCGCCAGCGTCGCTCCCCAAGCCGGACGACGTGAAGCGCAGCACGCCAACGCGTGCTCAGGGCCACTTCCAGTCGCAGACGACCACGCAGACGCAAACGGCGTCGAAGATCGGTTCAGGCTCGGGCTTCTCTGGCGAGTTTGGCTCCAAGTCGTCGGGCTTGTACCAGGCGTCGTACAACCAGTACTCGATGGACCTCGGTGGTCGCGCCACGAGCACGACTGCAGGTGTGACGATTGCGCAGTCGCAAGTCGCGTCGAGCGCCAGCACGCCGAAGAGCACGGGCAACACCCGCAACAGCGGTGCAGTTGGGTCGGCGCAGTCGCCGTCTCACGCAGTGCAGCAGAGCGCGCAGCTCCAGTTCCAGCAGACCCAGCAGTCGCAGGCACCACAGCAGACGCAGTCGCAACAGCAGCAGACGCAGCAGACGCAGCAGAAGCAGCACGGCCAGCAGTCGCAGCAGCAGTCGCAGAACCAGCAGAGCCACGCGCAGAGCCAGCAGCAGCAGGGTGTGCCGCAGCACCACCCACAGGGCTACCACCCGCACTACGCTCCGCCACCGCCGCCAGGCATGGCGCTGCCGTACAACCCGTACAACTACGCGAGCTACTACCAGGGCTACGGCTACTACCAGAACCCGCAGGTACGTCCTACGCAGTGAGTGACATTGGCAGCACTCGTGGCTGAAAGCCAACCTAATCGCACTGCCTGCTCTTGGTCTGTCTCTCAGTATGCGCAGTACAGCCCTCGCACGCAGTACCCACCGCGCGGGAGCATTCCGTACGGAGTCGAAGGACCGATCCCAGGCTTTTCGAACCCTGCGAGGTGCGTATCTGTATGGCATGCGAGCGAGCGAGTGCTTTGACCCTCTGGATGTTGACGCACTGTGTGTGTCTATCTGGTGTTTGCTGCTTCGCAGTGGTCCTGTCGGCTACCAAGACCAGCACCTGCTCGCGCACCAGCACGAGTACGCTGGCGCGATCCCGCAAGGGTTTGGCGAGATCAGCGGCGCGTACCTCCAGCAGCCGCCAGTGCAAGGCCACCACCACCACGGCCACCAGCAAGGAGGTGCGCCGCAGAGTCACGGCAAGGGCTCTGGCGCGCCGATCTCGAGCTCGCAGCAGTCGCACGGCCAGCGCTCGAACTCGGGCATCCAGGGCTACCAGAACGCGAGCTCAGCGGCCGGTCGCGACCACGCGTCGTCGCCGCCAGTGCCGAATGTCTCGGCCGGCATGTCGGCAGCGTCGTACGGTGGACAGCAGCACTACGGTGGCTGGGCGTCGTACGGCGGCCAGCCAATCGGCGGCTGGGGCCACATGGTGCCGCAAGCGTACCAGCAGTCGCCGTCGCAGCACCAGCAAGGGCAGCAGCAGCAGCACCCGGGCTCGCACCAGCAGTCGTACCGTCAGTACGGCAACAGCAGCAGCGCGCAGAGCGGCAGTGCGAGCTCGGACGCGAGCAGCAGCAATGCGGGGCACGCGCACGCGTGGAGCTCGTAGATACGCAGCGCAATCGCGTCGAAGTGGTGCTGTAGGTGCGAGTCACGGGAAGGAACCGTGGAGGCTGCGAGCGAGCGCGTGTGTAGCTGTGTGGTAGGAAGGACGTGCGCGTGGGACGCAAGGCGTGGCGAGGCGCGTGGAGAAGAGCAGAGAGACAACAGACGTGGGCTCAGAGGAGCAGCAGATCTGGCGAGCGAGCAGCGGGGTGTACCATTCATTCATTCGGTTGACTTTCGTAATATTACAACTGCGCTCGTGCCTGTCGTTGTGAGTGTCTTGGCGAAGCATCGAGCGCATTGAGCGCATCGAGCATCGTGTCTGCACGATCGACCGACCACATCGTGATGCGTGTCCCACCACTTGATCGCGCAGTCGCCTCACGACCACACGAGGCAATGTGGATCCATGTCGATGTCTGCTTCGTCTGATAAGACACCACATTTTCAGCCGAAAATGTGCAGATATATTTTTGAATAAAAAAGATCGCTTCCTATATGTGTGCCTTGTGCGAGAGAGAGAGAGAGCACAAGCTACGAGCATGAAGAAGCGAGCCTTCTTCGCACTCCCTCACATCTCCACTACCAGGTGCTGCTCCGCGACAGTCAGTGACGGACACGCCGCGCGCTGAGAAGCAGTAGTAGAGGCAACCGACGACGACGCCGACGACGAACCGGAGCAAGCGCAGATCATCCGCCGTTCAACTCGCGTCTCCTGCATCGCATCGTTCCATCCTCCACTCTCCTCATTCCGTCTCGCCAATAGCGCGCGATCTATCGAAAGCCAGCCACTCTCACTCACACACACTTGAGCATGGACGTCGGCGCGCGCGTGTGGGTGCACGACCCGACGCAGGATCTCATCTGGGTCTCGGCGCGCATTGCTCGCATCGTACGACCTGCTACAGTAGCAGCAGCAGCAGTAGCGGGAAGCGAACACGAGGATGACGACACCAGTCGCACGACTGGCGAAGTGTGTGCGATCTCGGTGTGCTTTGACGCTCCAAGCGAGCCGCTAGACGTGGCGCCAGCATGGACTGAGCAGCTCACGCCGTCGCCATCGAAATGCCGCGACGTCACGCTCGTGTTCAAGACGCCGGGCGAGTGCGAGAACGTCTTGCTGCAGAACCAGCGCGAGGAGCAGGACCAAGCCGACCTCGTCGCACTGCCGCATCTGCACGAAGCGTCGATTCTGCATGCTCTGCGCGTGCGCTACGAGCGCGACGCGATCTACACGCGCATTGGCGAGATCCTCATCTCGATCAATCCGTTCAAAAAGCTCCCGCAGCTCTACGGCCGCGCCGTCATGGAGACGCACACGCGCGACGACGACAGCTCGCTCCTGCGCGAGCCGCACCTCTTTGGCATCGCGCGCGCAGCGTATGTCGACATGGCGCGGAATGCGCGGAGCCAGTCGATCCTCATTAGCGGCGAGAGCGGCGCTGGGAAGACCGAGGCGACGAAGATCATGATGAAGTACTACGCGCTCACGTGCAGTGCGTCTGCGCACACGGCGTCAGCAGCAGCAGTAGTAGCGGCAGCAGCCGACAGCGCCAGTGCGCCACTGTCGATCGAGTCGCAAGTGCTGCAGTCGAACCCGATCCTCGAGGCGTTTGGGAACGCGAGGACGACGCGGAACGACAACAGCAGCCGCTTTGGCAAGTTCATTGAGCTCGAGTTCGCGCCTGCGAGCGGCAGTGGTGCGACTGACACGGCGCACGTGATCGCTGGCGCGCGCATCCGCACGTACTTGCTCGAGAAGATCCGAGTGATCAAGCAGTCGGCGCACGAGCGCAACTTCCACATCTTCTACGAGCTCCTCGCAGCCGCAGCGACTGGCACCTGCACGTACGTCTCGCCTGCTGCAGTCGCGTCCTGGCAGCTCCTCGACGCGACGCAGTTCCGTCTTGTGAACCAGAGCGCGTGCTACACGCGGCGCGACAACGTGAACGACGCCGTGCAGTTTGACAAGACGGTCCGCGCGATGCACGGCATTGGCATGGGCGACGACGAAGTCACGAACGTGCTCGAGATCATCGCAGCGATGCTCCACATGGGCAACATCGGCTTCTGCGAGTCGCAGAGCCTCGAGACCGACAACGTGCTCGAAGCGCACGTCGTCGCTGGCGCGGACGCAACGACTGGCGTCGCGCACTTTGCCATCGCCGCCGAGCTCTTGCACGTGTCACCGGCGCAGCTCGAAGCCGCGCTCACGACGCGGCAGCTCCACACTGCGACCGAGTCGCTCGTCGTGCGCATGGACGCAGCGCAGGCGAGCAACACATGCAACGCACTTGTGATGGAGTGCTACCGCTTGCTCTTTGCGTGGCTCGTCGAGCGCGTGAACGCCAAGATCCGGAGCAGCCGTGCGCGCAGTGGTGCCCCTGCTGGCGCGTGCATCGGCTTGCTCGACATCTTTGGCTTCGAGGACATGGCCGTGAACTCGTTCGAGCAGCTCTGCATCAACTACGCGAACGAGGCGCTGCAGCACCAGTTCAACGCGTTCGTGTTCACGGAGGAGCAGGCGCTGTACGCGACCGAGGGCATTGACTGGACGTTCGTGGACTTTCCGAACAACACGGCGTGCCTCGCGCTCTTTGAGCAGCGCCCGATCGGACTCTTCTCGCTCACGGACCAGGAGTGCGTCTTCCCGCAGGGCTCGGACCGCGCACTCATGACCAAGTTCTATAGCGAGTTCGCGACGAAGCGTCCGCACGCGCACTTTGTCGCTGCGCCTGGCGGACAGCGCCAGACGCACTTCATCGTCGCGCACTACGCCGGCAACGTCGCGTACACTATCGACGGCTTTGTCGCGAAGAACAAGGACTCGTTCTGCGAGAGCGCGGCGCAGCTCCTTGCAACGTCGTCAAGTCCGCTCATCCAGCGCCTCGCTGGCGCTGCGAGTGCTGGTAGCTCGGCGGATGCGCCAGTCGCGACGACACCGACGCGCGTGGCCATGCGCCGCGCCAAGTCGTCGATCGCCGCCGTGAGCGTCGGGACGCAGTTCAAGCAGCAGCTGAGCGAGCTCTTGGACACGATCCGCGCCACGACGCCGCACTACGTGCGCTGCATCAAGCCGAACGACGCAAACGTGCGCGACGCGTTCCAGTGCTCGCGCGTGGTCGAGCAGCTCCGCAGCGGCGGTGTGCTTGAAGCTGTGCGCGTCGCGCGCGCTGGCTTCCCTGTTCGCATGACGCACGAGCAGTTTCTCGATCGGTACGAGCGCATACTGCTCTTGCAGCAGAAGCGTCCGAGCGCACGCACTGCTGTGACGACACAGTCGATCACGATGCGGCTGCGAGCGAGTCTCGAGACACTTGCCGTGCTGCTGCAGGGCTCTGATGCGGCGCGAGTGTCTCTGTCTGTACCCAATGGCGTGAGTCTCGGCAAGACGCGCGTGTTCTTTCGCCGCCAGCCGTACGAGCAACTCGAGCGCGCACGTGCACTTGCTCGCGCCAAGTGCGTCGTGAAGCTCCAGACGCACTGCCGCATGCACCAGCAGCGCCAGCGCTACGAGACGATCCGACAGCTTGCGCTGACGCTGCAAGCGTACACTCGTGGCCAGCGTGCTCGTGTACTCGTGCGCTTCATGCGCGAAACAGCGAGTGCGACGCGCCTGCAGACGCGCGTGCGGACGTTTGTCGCGCAGCGCAAGTTCCAGCGCGCTCGACACGCAGTGCTGCAGTGCCAGAGCCACGTGCGCCGGCGTCGAGCTGCGCGTGTGGTCCAGACGCTCCGGGAAGCGCGGGCAACGACGCGGATCGCGACTGCGTGGCGGCGCTTCTTCCACGCGCGAGTGTACGCGCGCGTGCGCTCTGGAGTCCTCGCGCTCCAGTGCGCTGCTCGCATGCGCGTTGCAAAGATGCAGCTCGCCGCGCTGCGCCTCGAGAGCAAGAACGTCGCGAAGCTCCAGGAAGACAACTTGCAGCTCAAGGGCGAGCTCGCGCAGCTCAAGCAACAGCTCGAAGCGATGCGGAGCATCATCGTCACGACCGCCACTGCAACGCCGAAGCAACTCGGTTCGACACGTGCGCTCGAGCCACATGACGACAGTGTCGAGGCGCTCGCAAGCGACCACGAGAGCAACCAAGTGACGACGACGCTGGCGCTCGACAATGGGAACCCGAACTGCGCCGACAGCTTTGTCGCCGCGACACGACCGCGCCGCGTGAGCTTCCCGCTCTGCGTCGACTTGGTCGCGAACGCGCACAAGCCGACGCTGTCGTCGCCAAACGCGCACTGTGCGACTGTATCTACGACTGTGTCCACGACGTTTGCGACCATGACGACGATGTCGACGACCACGCGGCGCACGGGCCAGCGCCGCACGAGTCTCCCCGACATGCCGTACACGACTGCGCCAGTCCCTGAGTTTGCGCGCCTGTCGCCGCGGACGATCGGTCGGCGCCACAGTCTCGATCTCTGGCGCGCGCAGCAGCAGCTCGCGGCGCAAGAGGTGCAGCAGCTGCGCGACGAGCTCAAAGCGTCGACGCTCTCGACTACGCACGTCGAGCACGATGCACAGGAGCGCGCAGTGCGCAAGCTCGTGGCGTCGCAGATCAAGGCCAAGACGATGCGGCTGCAGCTCAGCCCGTCGTCGTCGTCGGCCATGGCGCTGGCACTGCCAGCATTTGAAGACAACAACAGCAGCGGCGACGAAGTGCATGGGGCAGAGAGTCCGTGGTACGACGACGACGATGAGCCGTGCTCAACTGGTCGGTCTGGTCGACGCCGGTCGCTCACAGTCGAAGACGCGTCATTCACAATGGGCGGACGCCAGCTGTACGCTGCACCGATGACAACTTCTGGCGCCTACGACCGCTACTCGTGGGACGTCAAGCCCGCGAGTCGCGGACTCGCTGCGTACTTTGACAGTCGCGACAAGCACAGCGACGATGTGCTGCGAGCACCGACGCGCGCTGCGTCGTTTGGTGGCGGCGTGCGGCCGCGGTCGTCGTCTGGCGCGTCGACGTGGCGCTCGACAATCTCCGTCACGCCAGGCGCGGCGGCGCTCCCGCGCTGGAGCAAAGACACGGTTTGCAAAGAGTGCCACTGCAAGTTCACGCTGCTGACGCGGCGACACCACTGCCGCCACTGCGGCCACTCGTTCTGCTTTGAGCACTCGACGCGCAAGCTCCTGCTCCCGTGGCTCGGCTACACGGAGCGCCAGCGCGTGTGCGACGGCTGCTTTGAGCTCCACTTGTTCAACGAAGAGCACGGGACGCCGGTGCTGCTCACGCGTTCGCCGCGGCACCACCACGTGAGCGCCGACAGTGCGACCAGCGCGTTTGCACCGATCGCGCCGCTGCCGACGCCTGTTGGCTGAACAAGCGAGACCGAGGAGCTCGACTGGGCAGAGGTGACCGGGAGACAGGGAGAGTGAGAGAGAGTAAGAGCAAGAGAGAGAGAGAGGTGCTTCGCATATTTAGACAAACTCGCAGAGCTCTCGTGCGCATCTTAGGCTTCTGCGGTGTCCTTGACGCTCGTCTTGGCGTTCGCCTTTGCCTTCGTCTTTGGCTTGGGTGTGTCCTTGGGCTTGAGCGGTGCGAACGTCATGCGGTGGATCTCGCACGGTCCGTGCTTGGCGATCGCTGCCATGTGGTCCTTCGTCGGGTACCCCTTGTGCTGCTTGAGCTTGTACTGCGGGAACTGCGCGTCGTACTCGATCATCAAGCGGTCTCTCGTCACCTGTTCGTGGCAACGTCTGTACGTGTGAGAGGATAGAGAGCCCCCCACATGCACGTAAGCACCACCACAAGCCAACGCACCTTTGCAATGATGGACGCCGCAGCGATCGAGTAGACTTTCGAGTCGCCTTTGACGACCGTCTCGGCGTCGCACGTGATCGTCGGCGGCATGCGGTTGCCATCGACAAAGACAAAGTCAGGCGCGTCGTCCAGCGCTTCTGCCGCCTTGACCATCGACTCGAGCGACGCCTGCCATTTGAACATTCGTGAGCACTTGCGCTATACACTGCGATACGCATGCGATCGAGTCCGAGCGAACGCACCTGCAGGATGTTGATCTCGTCAATGCGCTGCGCGCTGTTCACGTGAACCGCCCACTTGATGCGCGGGTTGCTCACGAGCAGATCGTACAGTGCCTCGCGCTGCTCTTCGTTGAGCTTCTTGCTGTCGTGCACGCCTTCGACTACGACATCGAGCGGGACGTGGCACGCCGCTGCGACAACTGGACCTGCGAGCGGACCGCGTCCAGCTTCGTCGACGCCGACGACCATTTTGTAGCCACTCGTGACCCTTGCTTGCTCGTACGCGCGCGAGAGCGTCCCGTGCTTGAACTGCACACTCTCCGACGCACTATCATCGGCATCGAGTCGCGTCACGCTTGTAGGCGCGGGTGTGACAGTCGTTGCGGCTTTTGACGCAGCTTTCTGTCGCTTGCGCGTCGTGGTGGCAGGCGGCACAGAGTCATCATCATCATCAACAGCAGAAGCAGTTGCAGTGCTCAGTGTGCGACGACGCGGCGCTGCCTGAACATCACTCGCACCGACAGGAGCGCTCGCTCCAAGCAGACGCGCAGAGCGACGCGGTGCTACAGAAGCTGCTGCTGCGCCACGTCTTCGAGCTGCAGCGCGGACCATCTGCATCTTCTTGTGGTCGCGCTCGCGACTGTGGCTACTTTCGACCATCACACTGTTTCGCCTTTGGAATTGCATCATTCATGCCTCGCAATTGCATACAGCGAGAAATTTGTGAGGGACCCGCATCTCTGGATCGTGTGGGCACAATCGAATCCGCTCAAGACACGAGACGACAAGCAAGAGCAGCACGATGGCCGACGACGCCCCGAAGGAGAAGAAGCTGACGAAGAAGGAGCTGCGCATCCTCGAGCGCCAGCGCGCGGCGGTGCGTGCTCTTGTTGCTTGTACAGTGTGCTGAGGATGCCAGCAGCCACCAGCTCACTCACGATCCAAATGTGCCTGCTTGTCTGTATGTCTGTATGTGCGTCACAACCAACAGGCTGCGGCCGCAGAGCCAAAGCTCAACGACTCGTACGGCGAGCTCCCGCTCATCCAGTCGCAGGAAAAGAAGAACCTCGCGTACAAGCGGTGCGTTCCATCATACCTTGTCGTGCAGCTTGCACGAGCACTTGGGTCTCTCACATGCGCACATGCCTCTCGCTCTCTCTTGTGGCACTTGCAGTGTGAGCGAGATCAACCCAGAGCTCGCGGGCGAGACGTTCTGGGTGCGCGGCAACCTCCAGAGCGTGCGCGCCAAGTCGAAGATCGCGTTCCTCACGCTCCGTCAGCAGATGGCGTCGATCCAAGCCGTGATGAACGAGAGCGACGCAGTGCCGCGCGACATGATCAAGTTCGCGAGCAGCATCCCAAAGGAGTCGATCGTCGACGTGTTCGTGACCGTGACGCTCCCGGCGCAGGAGGTCACAAGCACGACGCAGAAGAGCGTGGAGCTGAGCGTCCAGAAGATCTTCATCGTGAGCAAGGCGCTGCCGGAGCTGCCGTTCCAGTTCGAGGACGCTGCGCGTCCGGAAGCGCTCGTCAAGGCCGAGGGCTCGACGTACGTCGACGTGCTGCTCGACACGCGCCTGAACACGCGCGTGCTCGACCTGCGCACGCCTGCGAACCAGGCGATCATGCGCATCCAGTCGGGCGTGAGCCAGCTCTTCCGCGAGTTCCTCCAGAGCCGCGACTTTGTCGAGATCCACACGCCGAAGCTCATTGGCGGCGCGAGCGAGAGCGGCTCGAGCGTGTTCAAGCTCCCGTACTTTGACCAAGAGGCGTGCCTCGCGCAGTCGCCGCAGCTCTACAAGCAAATGGCGTGCGCGTGCTCGGGCCTCGAGCGCGTGTACGAGATCGGTCCAGTCTTCCGCGCCGAGAACTCGAACACGCACCGCCACATGTGCGAGTTCACGGGCTTGGACTTTGAGATGGTGATCAAGGAGCACTACCACGAAGTGCTCGACGTCTTCTCGGACCTCTTCATCTACATCTTCGATAACCTCGCCACGCGCTTTGCAAAGGAGCTCGCGGCCGTGAACGAACAGTTCCCGTTCGAGCCGCTCAAGTACCACAAGCCGTCGCTCATTCTGTCGTTCGAAGAGGGCGTGAAGATGCTCCAAGCCGCTGGCGCGAAGCAGGAGCTCGAAGAGGACCTGAGCACGGAGAACGAGAAGTGGCTCGGCCGCCTCGTGAAGGCCAAGTACGACACGGACTTCTACATCCTCGACAAGTTCCCGCTCGCCGTGCGTCCGTTCTACACGATGCCGGACCCGACCGACAAGCGCTGGAGCAACTCGTACGACCTCATGATCCGCGGCGAAGAGATCGTGTCGGGCGCCCAGCGCGTGCACGACGCGAAGCTCCTCGAAGAGCGCGTCGACGCGTTTGGGATCGAGAAGGAGTCGCTCAAGGCGTACTTGGACGCGTTCAAGCTCGGCGCACTGCCGCACGGCGGCGGCGGCATCGGTCTCGAGCGCGTCGTGATGCTCTACTTGGGTCTTGGTAACATCCGCAAGGCGTCCATGTTCCCGCGCGACCCGGTACGTCCCATGCACTTCTTCTACTTGCCTCTCTCTCGCTTGGTACTGTGCCGTATGAGCAGCAGTCAGGACTCACGTGTGTGTCTCTCTCTGTGTTCACTTGCGCAGAAACGCCTGTTCCCGTAAGCGCGTGGCGTGGAGGCGACAAACGCTCGAATGGAGTGACGCTGGTCGCTTCATCCTCCTGCTTCGCTATGCCAGTAACTCTTAGGATCGTCATCAGAAGCACTTGGGTCGCTTGCGCTGTGGAGCAGTCCCACTTTCATGGTGAGCGACCTCGCAGTCGGTCGTGATGTAATGCGACGCTCGTGTAGTTGCTCCATTCGTTCGTTCTCTCTCTCAGTCTCTAGCACTCAGCCGCTCAT
>JAASFL010000397.1:0-20319 GCA_023333735.1 Globisporangium takayamanum
GTGGGAACGCCGCGACGTGCAAGGACTCGGCGAACGCGCGCATCGCGAGTGACGTCGTGTCGAACTTGTAGCTCCAGAGCGCGACCGACTCGGCGGCGGTCACATCCGACACTTCGCTCTCGTTGCTCCGACTGCTTTCATTGTCTGCTCACGTACGATGTCAGAAGTCTTGCTGCTTGATGCGTTGCGAATGTACCCATTGGTCAAGTAGAAACAAATCCATTTCGTCTTGAGGTATGTATACAAGTAGAAACATATCAGTGCTTAAGAATGATTGCGATTGACATCGTTTATGCACTCAAAACATCTACCAAAACGTCCTCCGCAAGTTGCTGGACATAGAAATAGGGCATCCTAGTCAAGAATCGAATTTATACCAAACGCTGCCCACAACATCCTGTTCTGCCGCAATGTCAATATTTTTGTATGAAGGTAGAAACCTAATGAAAATATAAGGGTAAAATATCGTAAGCATTTGCAATTAATGTACTGTTTGTGAGTGATGGTCTCAACTAGATCTGGCACACTGTGTGGTGCGCTCCACATCCGATCCCGTGGTTCGACGAATGTTCGTGCTGGTGGCGATCCGGTTTTTCTATTGTTGTATAGAATTTCAAAGTGATAATGTCCTTCGGTATTGGCTATCAAGTGACTGTATCAGCAAGGACGCGCGCAGCCAACGAACGAGACGCACTTCGCAACGCTCGCTCATTCCGGAACTTGACGCCTTTGCCGCCAGCTCCGTCCACCACCGTCGCTCCAGCCCCTGCTCCTGCTCAAAAGCGCTCGCTCGCTCGCCTTCTCCCCTCTCTTCTCTTCACACGCACCAACGCAACCAGCAGCAATGGCGACCCGTTGCCAGTTCGAAAACAGCAATGAGATCGGCGTGTTCTCGAAGCTGACCAACTCGTACGCGCTCGTGTGCGTCGGCGGGTCCGAGAACTTCTACAGCACGTTCGAGGCCGAGCTCGCGGACCACATCCCTGTCGTGCACGTCTCGCTCGCAGGCTGCCGCTTCGTCGGCCGCGTCGCTGTCGGCAACAAGCGCGGCTTGCTCCTCCCGAACACGACGACGGACCAGGAGATGCAGCACATTCGCAACTCGCTCCCAGACTCGGTCGTCGTGCAACGCGTGGAGGAGCGTCTGTCGGCGCTCGGCAACTGCATCGTCTCGAACGATCACGTCGCGCTCGTGCACACGGACTTGGACCGCGAGACCGAAGAGATCGTCGCAGACACGCTTGGCGTCGAAGTGTTCCGTCAGACCGTTGCAGGCAACGCGCTCGTCGGTAGCTACAGTGCGCTCTCGAACCAGGGCTGCCTCGTGCACCCGCGCACGTCGGTCGAGGACCAGGAAGAGCTGAGTTCGCTGCTCCAGGTGCCAGTCGTCGCGGGTACTGTGAACCGCGGTAGCGACGTCATTGGCGCGGGTCTCGTCGTGAACGACTGGACGGCGTTCTGCGGTCTCGACACGACGTCGACCGAGATCTCGGTCGTCGAGAGCATCTTCAAGCTCCAGAACGCACAGCCAACGGCGATCTCCACATCCATGCGAAGTGCGCTCATTGACTCGATGACATAAGCGACGCACCTCCGTACTCTATTGACGACTGCACCCACCACCCACCACACAAGACACACACGACGCTCAAGTAGTCGACCGATGATCATGGGCACAACGCAGCAGATGGACAATCGAAAGGAGCAAGCGAGCATGCGAGCACGTCATGAGTCACGGCAATGCCCGCTCGCTTGCTTGCTTCTCGCGTGGACCACCTGCATTTGCCTATTTAACATCAATAGATTACACGTTTTGCTCTCGTACACTCGGTACAATCTGGACACTTGTTTCGTTTTGTACTATGGCGCCTGTGGCTGCCGCAAGAGCTCGAGCTCGGACAAGATGATGTCGAGCTGCTTCTGAAAGTGCCGGATCTCGACGTTCTTTGCTGCGATCGCGCTCTGGTGCACGCGCTCCAGCTGGAGCTTCTCGAGTTCGCTCGATTGCGTCGCTTTTGCAAGGAGGACCTTGAGCTCCGCTTCTCTTAGCAAGTGCTTCTGCATGAGCGTCTCGATCTTCATCTCGAGCGACCGGTACTGCACCATCGACGGCGTGCGCGGGACTGCGAGCTGCTCGTGGAGCTGCGCGACTTTGCGCTCGAGTGCGGGCACGGCGTCTGCGAGCCCTTGGAGTTCGCGCAACTGCTCCTCGGCGCGACTGAGCTGCTGCTGCAGCTGCTCGAGCTCCTGCGCGTGGATGCTTGCGTGTGTCTCCAGTACTTTGGTATGGTCGCGCACTTGGGCTTTGAGCGCTGCGATCGTCGCTTGTACTCGCGTGAGCTCGTCTCTGTGCGCAGCTGTCAATGCAGCGATCTCGTGCGTGAACTTGGTCGTGAGTTGCTCACGCACAAGGTCCTTGGCCGTCTCGAGCACCTGGGCGTCGTCGTTGCACAGCACTGTTGGCTTCTCGTCTGAACGTGGGGATGGCACTGGCTGCTGCTGCGCGACAGTGAACGTCTGGAGCGTACTCAGTGTCTCGACCAAGTGGGCACGCGCGTCTTCGCTCGCTTGGAGCTGCGCTTCGACGCTGCGAATGTGCGTCTCGAGGTCGTTGATCGTCCTACGATCGCCACTGCTACGAGGAGCGTCATTAGCGTTGCGATCAACGCTGTCAGTCGCTTGGGCCGCGGGAGTGGCACTAGGGCGCACGTGTGACGAGAGCGTCTGGATCAAAGCGTCTCGCTCACGCAGTTCACGCTGCAAGTTCGTGATGATCGCAGTCGTGTCGGCGTGCAAGAGTCCTTGGAGTGTACGCTGCGGAACTGTCTGAGATGTTGTGGTGCTGCTGCTCGTAGCAGCAGGACCAGCACCGCTGGTACTTTGCTTCTTGAGCGTGCGGTACTTTGCGTCCCACTTCTTCTCCATCTCTTTGAGCTTCGCGGCGTAGAACGTCCGCACGCGCTTGACTTCGTCGTCGTCGACAGTGGTGTTGCCACTTGCACGCTTCGTGCTTTGCCCGTAGCGCTGACTCTGCAGCTGCTTGTCCTGCGCGCGAATGCGCTTCTGGAAGAGCAGCACGAGCTTCTCTTGCTGCTGCCGAAAGCTCGCAAGCTTTGTCTCGTGCGTCGCTTGGAGCTGCTCGAGCTCGCGGTCTTTCGCGTCGAGCTGCTGAGCAAAGTACGCAGTCATGGCCGCGACAGTTGACTCGTCATCCGCGCGCTTGGACGCGAGGATGAGGTTCACGAGACTGTCGGGATGGCGCCTACGCATCGCTTCCTCCATCTCGACCACGCGGCTCTCGAGCTTACTGATGCGGCGAATGTCGGCGGCAGAGCGATGATGATGCTGCTGCGACCGCTTACCGGGAGACTTGCCGGGTGTGCTCGCGACTGGCGCACTCGGCGCTTGCTGGAGCTGCTCGCTGTCAGCACTCAAGCGCTGGACTTCGGCTCGCAGTCGCTCGAGCTCAGCGTCTTGCGCATCGAGCAAGCGCTGGTTCTCGACGTACCAGTCGAGCTTCTTCTGGAGCGACGCGAGTGCGAGCTCCGACTCGCGCTTCACACGCACCAAGTCGCTCTGGAGCGTCTTCACCTGCGCGCTCTCGTCCGCGAGCTTGACCAAGTCGAGCCCTTCGTAGCGGCACTCGAGGTCGACTTTGGCTTTCTTCACGCGCTCAAGCGCGAGCGTGAGCTCGTTCTCACGCGCTTGGTGCGCTGCTCGCGCCGCTGTGAGCTCGTCTTGGAGCGCAAGTGTCTGCGCTTCTGCGTGCAAGCGCGCTTCAACCGCTGCACGGTACTGCGCTTTGCTTGCAGTGGTGCTGCCGTCGCCATTGACACTGTCGAGCGTCTGATGCGACTCGAGCCGGTCCCTCAGCGTGCGCACTTGTGTCCGGAGCTGCTCGTTCTCGACGTGAAGGTCGAAGTGCGCACTGCGCTGGAGCGTCTTGAGCTGCCGCATGAGCTGCTCGTTCTCTTTCTGGAACGCCTGGATGGGCGTCTCTTGCGTCTACGACAAGAGAACAACGAGCAGGCGTGAGCACTCGTCTACAGAGCACAAGCACGACATTGCACACTCAAAGTCAGCGCTCGCACCTGCATCTCTTTGCGCATCGTTGCGAGCTCAGCTGCAGAGACTGCGCGCGTTGCTGGGTCGTCAGGACGAAGGCTCTTGCGCGGCGTTCGCAAGCGACTCGAGCGAGCTGCAGTTGTCTTTCTATCTGTGACACTGTCGCTTAGCGTTGTAGTGACTTGGCCGCTCGCAGGTACAGCACTTGGGTCATCATCACCACCGCCATGGAGGTCGTCGTCGCTCTCGACACTCCTGTCATGTTCACCGCCATCGCTATCGTCATTGCAATCGTCGTCTTCGTCATCCTCGTCTGATGCTTGGATGTGGCGCTTGAGCTGCAGGATCTGGCGCTGTGCGTGCTGGAGCCGGAGCGCCAGCTCAGTCTCTTTCGTCACACTCGCGCGCAGTTGGTGCCGCGCGTGTTTGCGCTGGCGCGAGTGCCGCAGAAAGTCGTCGATCTCCTTTGACTCGCTCTCCAAGTCGAGTGGCGGCGGTGCTGTCCACGTCGGCGGTACAGTGACACCTCGAGCTGACGGCTGTCGTTGTCGTTGCGCTCGCTGCAGAGCGACAGTGTTGTGGGCGCTGTCTCTGTGAGCCGACAACTGCTGCTGCTGCTGTGTCTGCGACTGCGGTGCTGTGATGATCCGCAGAGCCGACACGTGAGTTTGCAGATGCTGGAAGCGGTCGATGACACCAGCTGGCTGTGACGACACTGCACGGTCCTGCGATGGCTGCTGGGCGGTAGTGACGTGCTTGTTAGTCGTACTTGGGTCCTCGTCTGTGCTGTAGCTGAGCTGCTGCGGCTGAGCCAAGGCGCGTTCGCCTCTGTGAGCAGGAGCATGACGCAAGAGAGTGAGCGAGCTGTAGTCTTCATGAGCTCCACCGAAGGTGAGAGACAACGCAGCGTACAGTGTGAACGAGTGCATGTCGTCCTCGTCGTCTTCATCGTCTGGAGGAGGCGGTGGCGGTGGCGACTGCGAGGCATCGACCGGTCCGTCAGTCATTGTGAGCTCAAGGCAATCAGCTCAGGAGTTCACAGAGTCGTACCATTGGAGGCGACTCAAGCACGACGTCTCTGTCGTTGGCTGCTGGTGCAAGAGCGTGACTGGCTTGAGCTGGAGCTGTCGTCACATGCTCAGCGACTTGGTTCGCGCTCTCATCGCCATTCTGCTCACGCGGGACGACACCAGCAGTCTCGATCGCTGACTGCACTGGCTCGCCATTGTTCACAAGCGACTCGAGACTCGCACTCTCAACGTCCGCTGGGAGTGGACGGAGGTACCAGCTCGGGAGCTCTGACGCTGCATCAGTGGTGCTCTCTGCGACGTCTTGTGGATCTGGACTTGGGTCGCTCGTCACCTGAGTCGTCATGCAAAGGAGCAGTGAGCACTTGTCAAGGCAAGTCTGAGGTACGTGCTCATGCTCACACATCGACGCACCTTCTCGACTGCCTCCAGTGCATCAGATCGCTCCTTTTCAAGCGTCTGGTCGCCTTGTTCATCGTTCTGCTCACACACACAAGAGATCCCCATCAGTCGTACAGAACGACGGATCACAGCAGTCGTGAGAGCGTAGACGCACCTCAAAGTCTTCGTCTTCGTACCCAAACGTGTCGTCCTCGTAGTTGTCATCCGTTGGCTCAACGGCTTCTGCCTCACCGTCACGATCTTCGCCATCGGTGTTTGACACTGCGAGACTGTCGTTCACGCCGATTGCAGCAGCGTCAAACGACGCGTCGACGGAGAAGAGCGCCTGCGGATCACATCAATAGCAAACGCTTGTGAGCTCCTCCTCTCTTCTTCTGCTACTTCCTCTGCATTCTTAGCCAAGAGCGCCTCTCTGTGTCTCATGTATGTCCGCACCTTCATCTTGTCAAACTGACTCACAAACGACGTCGTGTCGACACTGTCGCTCTTGCCAAGCGACGCCTCTGTGTACGTCGTTAGTCGCGCCAAGTCGATCGCACCGACTGTCGTCTGATCCAACTCAAAGCCGTCGTCACCATAGTCGTCTGTCGCGTCACCTGCGTCGTCATCGTCATTGCGATCGTCGTCGTCGCTGATCGTGAAGCGCGACGCAGCGAACGAGTCGTTGGTCTGAGTCGCGTACCGAGCGTTTGCTGCGTCACGAGCGACACGATGCACTCGTCAGTTGAATGGCAAGTGCGCAGGCTATCAGACACCTTACGATGATGCGATCAGCACGTACTCTGCTCGCTCTCGTCGAGCGCATCTGTGTTGACTGCAAACTTGTCGCTGTTGAGACTCGACGCCTGCCACACATAGTCCCACAGTCGCAACAGGCGATGCCGTTCGGTGATAGCTCAGCACTTGCGATGGGCTCTCAGGCCCTAACGACTGCGTATCGTACCAGCGAGAGACGCGACTGCTCGAGCTTGCGCTTTGCATGTGCGCCGACCTACGAGTTGCAATATGCGGGAGTGTGAGTGAGTGAGTGTTCGTGAGCGAGTCCGTTAGGTACAGCAGCAGCAGACGTACTTCAAAGTCAGCAGACTCCATCCCGAGTGAGTCGGATAGACTCAGGCGCTTTGGATCGTCACTGCTGCTGTTGCTGGCGTCCAGTGCGTCCTTGCGCTCTGCTGCAGATGGCACGGCCACCACTGCCGACTCCACCTTCGTCTGTTCCACACGTCCGTCGTCAGCATCGTCCTTGTCTGACGCACTGCTGTCGCCATTGCTCGTGCGCTCGTCGATCGCCTGAGGCGCTGCGACCGCAGAGCTGCTGCCTGTGCGCTTGAGGATCTGCGCCACGCGGTCTTCGATTGACAGCGCTGGCTTGGTCTAGTGCCGATCCGACCAACAGACAGATAGACAGACAGAGCTGAGCGATTGGAGAAAAATCCGACGTCATAGGCACTCGCGCCATTGTCAAGTGTGCAGTTCACATGTCAAGGAACGCACCTCGCGCTTTACAGTCTCCCGTGTCTTTGCTTTCGCTCGGTCCTTTGGCTCTCGCGTCGCCTTCGTCTTCTTCTTCTTCTTGCTGCTGCGGTCGTCGTCGTCGCCGTCATCTTGTTCCAGATGGAACGACGTGTCGAGGTCAAATGCATACGGATCCGCACTGCAGGCCATCGCAAGAGCCCAAGCACAAGCGTCCACAACACTGTCAGCGCTCTAGGACGCCTCGTAGTACTCGCTCACATGACGATAGATAGACAGACAGACAGACAGACGCACTCGAGACCCGTTCGCTGCGACGCCGAGTAACTGGGCGGTGGCTCTTCGTCGTCACCGTCGTCATTGCTATCGTAGACAGAGTGAACACGCACAGCGCTCTTGTTCTTCTCTGATGCTTTGCTGCTGCTGCTGCTCTTGTCCTTTGGCTTCTTCTTGCTCGATGACGATCCTGTCTTCTTTGCTGTCTTGCTCGCGCCAGATGCGCTCAAGAGCTTGCTCGATGCGAGCAGTGCAGCAGCTGCAGCAGTGACAGCAGATGCAGACCCGAGCGTCTTGCGCTTGTCGCTCGTGGATGCAGCAGCAGCGCGTGTGTCGTGCTGGAATGATGTGGACATGGATGTCGAGTCGTCATCTTCTTCTAGGAACCTTGGATATCCAGCACAACGCACATGCATACCATATCATTGTATTAGCGCGACGACAGTGTACACACATGTCTGTAGCAGCAGAGCGTGTGCTGGCTCTGGTATCATAAAGAGCAAGCACGCACCGCGCAAACTCCTCCGAGTCGTCGTCGTCGTCCGCCATCGCGCATGTACTTGCTGCTGCGATGGTTGAATGGGCAGGTGCTACTGTGACTGTTCTATAAAGTACGAATAGCGCTGACTGCGAACACTTGCTCGGAAAGCTGGATCTGCAGGTCACGAGCCACACGAGAGCGACCAAGTGCGTCTCTGTGTGTGTCTGTGAGCAGCCGACACGAGCAGCAGCAGCAGCAGCATGGGCGGCGACGAGAAGCGCACGAGCGCAACCAAAGAATGTGCGTCTGCATTACATGTGGGCTTGTGCTTGCAAGTGGTGAATGCGAGCATGCGAGACAACAAAAGAGAGCATTGGCGCACGGACGCTGTGGTGTCGAGCGAATGGCTTCCCCCACTTGTGTGCCCCTTGTCCTTGCGTGTGCACTCTGCTCGCTTGCACTCGCCCTCCCTCTCGTGTGGGAAGCAATGCATTCCCTACACTCTTGCACAATGAGCGAGCAGACACACACACGAGCGTGCGCATACTGACTGACTGGTGTGTGCATACAAACGTGCATGAGCAGCCATCGAAAGCAAAATGGACAAGATCCCAGCTGGCGAAGCGCCACTTCAGAACATGTACAGCTTCTGGTACATCAAGCGCAACACTGGCAACAAAGCAGTACGTCCGTGCACACTCGCTCTCATGCCTAGTCCATAGGCGATCGTCTGACATGTGTGTCTGTGCTATTAGGAGAGCTACGAGAAGAGTATCAAGGAGATCGGCGAGTTCAAGACCGTACGTTCTGCTCACATTGTCACTTGCCAGCGTCTCAATGCACTCAGCCACTCACTCACGCACACCATTCATCCTGTAGGTCCAAGGCTTCTGGCGTCTGTACAACCACTTGATGCGTCCAAACGACTTGCCCAACACAATGGACTACCACCTCTTCAAGACTGGGATCAAGCCCATGTGGGAGGACAGTGCGAACCGCCGCGGCGGCAAGTGGATGGTCCGTCTCCGCAAAGGCATTGCGTCGCGCTACTGGGAAGACTTGGTACGGACTCGCTGCGTGTCAGAGTGGGTTTTATTGTGCTACTGGTTGTTCGATCAATACTCACACAAAGATTACGATTGCTATGCAGGTCTTGGCGATCATTGGCGAGCAGTTCAATGTCGGGAACGAGATCTGCGGCGCAGTCATCTCGGTCCGATACAACGAAGACATCATCTCGCTCTGGAACCGCAATGCGGACAACGACGTTGCGTTGCAGGTCATTCGGTGCGTTGCTGTTCTTTTGGGTTGTAGATGTATGTGGGTTCGTTGGGTTCTTTGGTCGCTTCATTCAAGTGCTGATTTTGTGTGAGGTGTTCTTTTGTGATAATGTGTGGGTTTAATTCGTAGTGACACGATGCAAACCGTGCTGAACTTGCCGCACTTTGTCTCGCTCGAGTACAAGCGTCACGATGCGTCGCTCACGGACAACTCGAGCTTCCGGAACACGACGCTCTGGCGCTCGGACAGCACGAAGAGCGATGGTGGCGAGCGCGGCAGTGGGAACGCGCGCGACAACAACCAAGGCCAGCGTAGCACGAGCCACCACCGGTCGTCAAACAGCAGCTCGAACCAAAAGGACGGGTCGAGCAGCCGCGGCGAGCGCGGCGGCGAGAGCAGCGGCAGCTCGGGTCGCTTCTCGCGCGACAAGTTTGAGAAGCAGTCGTCGAGTTCTGGGCAGTCGCGCTCAGGCTGGCGAGACAGCAGCAGCAAGACGCAGCCGCAGCGCTCGTACTACAAATCGAATAGCACGAGCACAGGCGACGACAGCGCAGCAGGCGAGCGCTCGAGCAGCAGCGACCGCCCGAATGCGTGGCAGCAAAAGTAGGCATCTCTGTGCTCTTGTCTGCAAGCACAGCAGGCGTCTCAGACAGCGCTAGTCCTAAGTGTGTCCGGGTCCGTACGAATGGCTCCAGACGCACACACACGCGAGCGAACGAACGAGTGTCGTGCAACGCAATGCATCGCATTCACCATGGCGTCTGGCGAGATGTGTGGGTCTCTGTCTATCTTCTTGTGTGGTATCTGTCTGTCAGTCGATCAAGGTCGGGGTCGACAGAGTTGAGTTGACTTGAGCCAGATAAGACACGAGAGTCACGTCCTAAGCGACTATATCTGCCTTCTTAGCGTCGTTGTCCTCATTCGCGCTCTTGCTCGCTCTCGAGCAGCTCAAAGGACACCAGACAACGAGTGAGCATGGAGCAACCGAGTGCGCTGCGGAACCGCAACAAAGGCACCGAGACGTGCGCAGTCATTCGCGACGGTACGACGCTGTAGGTCTGTCGTGCAAGTGCCGAGGTGTAGTGCCTGACATCAACGAGACGCGTGTGTGTGTGAACGCTGTGGACAGAGCAAGCGCGGTTTTGCAACCACGAGCCGCATCTCCAAGCAGCGCTCGATGACACGTACGAGTACATGACGAAGCACCTCGACCCGGTCTTGAGTCTTGCGATTGAAGAAGCGCTACTGTACCAACCAGACCAGATCGCAGACTTCCTCGCGCAGTTCCTCCGCGGCACGCTCAACCCGAAGAAGTACACCTTTGTTGTACGTACACGCACATGTGTGCGTTCGTGTGCTGCTAGCTCTTGCCTCGTACTGACAAGAACATCACGATACCTCTCGCTCTCTTGCTTTATCGGCTTGCAGGACATCAAGCGGCAGCAGTACTTTGACCGCAAAGTGCGCCACTTGCTCGCCCTCGGCATGAACTCTGCAGTGCGCGATCGCCCAGACGACCCAAAGACGTACTTTGCCGAGTTCTTTGAGGCCAGGACCAAGTTCTACTGACACATTCATCCATCTATCCATACACATCCATCGATACACTTGGCTCTTGCTATCATGAGAGGTCGACTGCGCTAGTCTGCTTAGCGAAGACTGCTCGCGCTCTCGCTCCGACGCAACTCGGTTCGGATCTCAAGCGACGCTGCACTCTCAGCGTCTTCTGCTGTGTGACAGCTCCACGCAGCCCCTAGCTTGCCAAACGCTCGCGCTTCGTGCTTGCGATAACGCATGTCGTAGTCTGCTACCAGATCGCGTGGTGCGTTGTGCGCGACTGCGAGGTCCAAGATCGCTCCAAAGCCAATGCTGTGCGGATCAAAGCGCACGGCGGTGGCTGCTCCTGCTGCTGTAGATGGGAAGAACGTAGTGACAGGGTTCGCTGCAGCTGGCTGTGTATGTGTGTAGAACGCGTGCCAGTCACCTGCACGCGCGAGAGTCTGGAGCAGACTGTAGTAGAAGCGCTTGTCGTCGATCTGGAAGCGCGTGCGCAGTGTCTGTGGATGGCACAGCTCGCTTTTACTACCATCATCTCCATTGCCTTCACTACTGCGGCTGCTGCTGTTGTGGTAGAGCAAGCAGTAGCGCAAGAACGCCGTCATTGGCTCACCGAGCACCGAGCGCCGTGGGAACGTGAGCCAGACTGGGTCGAGTCCGAGACGCTTGATGTTCCCACTCAGCGCCGCCATCCACTCAAACTGCACGACTGGCGTACACGCGTCGACGATCAGCGCCTGGGCATCGTCGCCGATCTGAATGCAAAACGGACGGTGCGAGAGCGTGCCGTTGTGCTCGAGCGCCTGCACGCGCAGCCCTGGCGTGAGCTTGATGCTGCCCTTCTTGCGCTTGTCCAGGAACGGGTTCCGCGACTGCGCGAGCTTCGCAGCGTCGTGCTTGTAGTACGCGAGCTCGGTCGCATGGAGCTCAAAGTACCGCATGCGCCAGTTCGCCTGCAAGTGCGTCGCGCCGCGTGCGCGTTTGTCCATGTACCCGCTCTTGAGCCGCACGTCTGGTGCAGTGTCGGCGTCGCGCTGCTCGGTCGCGAGCTCAAGCTCGAGCAGCGCAATGTGCTCGGTCACGAGCTCATACAGCCAGGTTGGGAACCGATGGCGGTAGTGCCGCACGATCGCTGCGACGTCGCGCGCCACGCGCAATGTGCTCTCGGCCTGCGTCTCTTTCGCGATGAGCGAGAGCAGGAGTGTTGCGAGGTCCTGGAACCGTGCTGTGGTCGAGTAGAGCGCGAGGACGTCGTGCAGTGTGTCGAGCGACACGCGCTCGTGCTCGACGACGCACTGCTCGGAGACGTAGTGGACCCACTGGTCGAGCGCAGTTGGCATTGATACGAGCTCGCGCATGAACAGACTCGGCGCCATCGTGTGCGAGAGGAAGAGCAGGACATCGAGCAGGACACCCGCACAGCCTGTAGCATCTGCAGCTCGCAGCAGCGCTCGCTTGGCAGCTGGTGTCCGCAGTGTCGAGAGCTGGTACAGATCGCGAAAGCTGCGGATGTGCGAGACTGCAGGCGCATTGCTGCCGGCAGGTGTGTCATCGAGCAAGTCCAAGTGCACGCGCAGGAGCTGCGTGACGACTGCGTCGGGTGTCATTGCCATTGTCCAGGATAGCAAATGACACATGTGCGACACCCTGTAATAGCAAATTTCGATAGTGATAAAATCAAGGTTAACTGTTCTCTCATTCTGGACACGATCTGGAGTTGTCCTCACGTCTCCAAGTCACTTTGATGAGGTCCGTGCGAGTCAACGCATCGTTGTTAGGAACTCAGATGTGGCTGCTTGGACAACAGGACTGACCGTCAAGCCCACATGACTAGTCCTCGTCCATGCGGAAGCGCTGGACTTGGTCGCTCCGGTGCAGCTCCGCCATGTCGTCGACCTTGTCAAAGAGCCCAAACTGTCCGCCAGTGTGAACGAACAGGATCGTCTTGCCCGCAAACTTTCCTGGAGTCTCATTGAGTTC
This sequence comes from Globisporangium takayamanum, assembly GCA_023333735.1. Lineage (NCBI taxonomy): Eukaryota > Oomycota > Peronosporomycetes > Pythiales > Pythiaceae > Globisporangium > Globisporangium takayamanum. The sequence continues at coordinate 12,544 of JAASFL010000397.1, forward strand.
GCGAATGAGGTGGTAGAGCGCTTTGCCCGAGTACACGGGGTCCATGAGCACGCCGGTCGTGCGCGCGACGCTCGCAATGAACGCGAGCTCGGCTGCTGTGCTGCGCGCGTACCCAGTGCCCTGCGCGTTCGTGATCTGGAGGAACGCGCGCGACGAGAGGTCGCTCGGTGCGCCCATCGCTGGCAAGATGCGCGAGTCGATGTACTCGAAGAAGTACTCGGCGCTGTCGCAGACAATGTACGAGTGCACTACATGACCAGTCGAGGCGACAATGGTGACCATAGTGGTGCGAGTGTAAGATGGTAGGACTGAGACTGTCGGCCAGTACGAGCGAGTGCCAGGCGCTGCGTACCTGGTACTTGCTTGACAAAGCTCACGCTCGCATCCGGATGGCTTTTGGCAAAGAGGTACGACCCGAGACCAATGCCAGCAGCCGTGCCGCCACTACCGCACGCAAACGCGACGTCTGTGACGCCAAGCGCTTGCTCCTAGACGCAGTAGCAGCCGCTCGTATGTGAGTACGGACTCCTAGCAACTGACAGAGACAGGATGAGCACAGCGGACCTGGAGCTGCTGCTGGAGCTCGTCAATGGCTTCGATGTAGCCCCACGTCCCGAGTCCGTTGCTCCCGCCGACTGGGATCGCGTACGGACGGCGATTCTCTGCCACGAGCCGCTCGCACGTGCGCTATAGAACAGAAGCGAACCGTTTGCCTGTCTGTTAGAGTGTGTAGGACCTAGACTGGACTGGTATGGGCAGTGGAGACACGAGCCAATGTACCTGGATCATGGCGTCGCTGCCGTACTTGCCGTACTCTTGGCGCGACATCTGGATGAGCGTCGCGTCCACGAGTCTGTGGTCCATACGCACACGATTCGTACACAAGCGCGTGAGCATGTGGCACTGGTAGAACGACAGCAGCAGCAGCGGAAGGATTAGGACGAAGAGCGCTACCGGTCAAAGAGCAGGTTCCCGACCACGCCTGGGTCGTCCTCAGGCTTGTTTGTGCGCAAGAGCAAGTACGAGTCGAGCCCGAGCATGCGCGCAACTGCAGCGGTCGCGCGGCAGTGGTTGCTCTGGATGCCGCCGCACGTCACGACGCAGTCGGCGTTCTGCGCAAGCGCATCGGCCATGAGGAACTCGAGCTTGCGGATCTTGTTCCCAGACGTCTCCATGCCACTAAAGTCCTACAGGTGCACGTATAGATGAGTTACCAGCACGCATTCACATGTGGTGAGCCGTTGAGGCGCAAGATGTTCGAGCGAGAGAGTATGAAGCACACAGACAGATGTGCTCAAGAACGTACATCGCGCTTGATGTACATCGTCACGCCAGGAGGTAGCCCTGGTGGTGAGAATGGGAAGATCGGCGTCGGGAAGTGACCGAGACGCAGCTTCTTCGCTGGTGGGTTGCGCAGCGCATTAGCCCACGCTGGCGCCGTGAACGGCACGGTCCGGAGCATGCTCGTCCTGTGTGTGTGAGCGTCTCGTGTGTGAGTTGCGTTGATTGAGATGATGCGCAAACTGAATATAGATAGTGATAAAATCAAGGATGTGATGTGGATCACCTCACTCCTTCAGCTTCATACAAACTGCAAGTCGATTGCATGATGCTCGACCACTTCAAGCTGCGTGAAGGTTATCCAGAGCTCTGGCAATGCAGCATCTGGTGTGGATGCCATGCACTCGCTCTGCTGCAGCTGCTGGTGCTGGTGTGTCCATCCGCGTGACCACAGAGTCCTCATGGCAATCCAGTTTCACTATGTGGCACGCATTGCGCCTCTTCACAGCGATCAAGCACGACTTGCTCATCTCGTCTTGGCTCGACTGCCATGGCGACAAACCCACTTGCAGAGAAGCGACGACTGCGCGTACGATGCACACAGATCCAATCATTCACTGAGTCTGTGTACAACCAACCAACGACAAGTCTGCTCACTGTGGTGTCGTCGTTGCTGCGTGCAATAGAAACTCGAGAACCAGCGACTCGAAGAAGAGGCAAAGCGACGGCAGGAAGAGCGGCGCATTGCACACGAGCAGGAGCAGCAGCGCATTGAGAACGGTGCGGCTGAGTGTCGCTCTTGGCTTCGCTGCCTCAAAGTCAAGGGGTACTGACGGATACGTCTCTACGTCGTTCATTGTGCAGAGCGAGTGGCGGAGCAGCAGCGCCAGCTCTATGAGCGCGAGCGCGTGCGACTGGCACGTCAAGCTGAGCTCGACCGCATTGCACGTCTCGAGCACGAAGAGCACGCGACAGTCTCTCGCATTGAGACGCAGCTCAGCAATGTCGGCGCGTTCTGCGCTGGTGAACTTGTTCTGAGCGACCGAGACGCATTGCCACTGAGTCTCGCAGTGTTGACGCCAAGTGCGCTCGAGACGCCGATCCTAGACGCCCCAGAGAGCGACACCGTCGTGTTTGTCGCTGATACAAGCAGTCAGTTCCATGCGTTCGTACTTGGCACGCGCACACTGCTGTTCAGCGCTTCGCTCTCGTCTGTCGTGCACACTCCAAGCGCCATGGTGCGTTGGCGATCCACTCTGTATAGAGACCGAAGCACTTGGGGTCCTTACACCGCCGCTTGCTCTTCTGGATGTCTGGATGTCTTGATTGCTATCTGCGCTATGCTTGAGCAGTGCGTCACACGATCTGGTCACTTGATCGGTACGTACACTGCGCCATACCAAGGCTAGCTTCATGCACAAGTGTCATCGTCGTACTAGCACCTCACAGCAAGTAGTGTGCGACCAGCAGCTCGTCATCGGTCGCGTCACCTGCGTCGACCTGCGCGTGCTCTTCAAGCTCTATCGCGCTGCAGTGACAGCTAGAGCTAGCAGTAGCCCAGACACTGTGCGCATTGATGGCGCCGCAGCGCTCGCGTTCACGTGTGGCGACGCAGTGAGTGATCAGTTCGCGTCGCCGCGCGGCATCGCATTCGATGACACGGCGCGTGAGCTGTTTGCCAGCGACCAGCTCCACCACTGCGTCACTGTGTACGCACTCGCGCCTGACACGTCCAAGCCACGCTCGAGTGCGAGCAATGGCAAGGCGCCACTGACGCGAGCGCGCTCGTTTGGGTCGAAAGGTCACGGACGCGCACAGCTCCAGTGTCCGAGTGGTCTCGACGTCTCGCACTATCACGTCGTCGTGTGCGACACTGGGAACGGCCGCCTCGCTGTGTTTGCAAAGCGCGGGGCGTTTGTGTGTTCGTACGGAAGCAAAGGCACTCACGACGGCGCGTTCCACGACATCCGCGACGTCAAGCTCGTCAACGTCCGCAAGGTGCGTCGCTGTCCATTCACTCCATCCACTCATGTGTCCTAGCTCCAGGCACTGACGTGCTAGCTCATTCTGAATGTGGCTGGACGGTGGTAACTCTGTTGTACAGCGCGTGCTCTCGCGTGGCCTCCCGCCTGACGAGTCGACGGTCTCGACTGAGCAGTTTGAGATCGTTGTCGCTGACCTTGGGAACTTTCGCATCCACATCTTGACTGAGACTGGTGCGTTCGTGCGGCAGCTCTCGCTCCTTGGCATGAGCGAGCAGATCGCGTTCCAGCGCAGTCAGCTCAATGCGCTGCGCACCATCTTGCTACGCGAGTTTGCCGCCCTTGCGTCACGTCCAGTGGCGCTACCGAGTTTCAGTGGCACTGCCATGACGCAAGTATACGCACTTGCAAGTCGGCTCCACCCGTCCTGTCGAGCGTACGCACGCATCACAACTGCCCAGGCGCAGTGGCGTGACGTGCGCGCGCGCTTCCACCATCCGTTCGCTTTGGCGTACGCGCCAAGCTCGCGCGAGCTCGTGTTTGTCGACCACGAGAACGCCACAGTGTTCGTCTACAACGCCGATGGCTCGCGCACCAAGTGGCTCGGGCTCGCAGCCCAGAAATGTCAGCAGCGACAGTGTCCAGTGCTCTCAAGTGTTCATAGTGTGCTCGAGATCGTCTTTGCCTGTAGCACTGACAGTGGAACAGCTCTCGAGCGACGGATGTACGTGAGCGACCCGCAGTCGCACCGCATCGCAGTGTTTAGCGCCACTGCCGCGTCGTCACGTCCGTTCCTGTTCTACATTGGCGCAACGACGTACGGCAACCAGACCCTGTGCTCGAGCGGGTTTCTTCCTGGGGAGCTCCAGCACCCAACGTTCCTCGCATGCGCCCAACAGTCAGGCACTCCTGATCATGGCGATGCCTCGACACATGGATCTCCACTTCTCATCGTAAGTGACACTGGGAACCACAGCGTCTCGGTCTTTGACGCTTGGTCCGGACAGTTCTGTCGACGCATTGGCAGGCTTTGGACACTTGGAGACGTACTTGGACTCGCCACAGGGCATCGCAGTCTTACACGACCAGTGGCTCTACGTCTGCGATCAACGGAACCACCGCGTGCAGGTCTTTGATCTTATGAGCGACGACGGTGCGCTCAAGCAGGCGTTTGGACGCGAAGGCGCTGCGCCAGGCGAGTTCCGCTTCCCGACTGGCATCGCAGTCGCTGCAGCTCTGCCGCAAGGTGATACAGCGTGCGACTTTGGTCCGCATCGCGACGCAAAGGTCGCCGTGAGCGACAGTGGGAACCACCGCGTGCATATCTTTGCTGCGATCGACCTCCAAGTGCTCCTCGTACTCGATGTCGATCGCACACCGTTCGACCAGCGACTCGAGCCACTCGGTGTCTGCGTCGAAGCGCGCAGTGGCTGCGTCCTCGTGTGCGAAGGCGCAAACAAGTGCGTCCTGATCTTCCGTCGCGACGGTGCGTTCATCGCAGCGTTTGGGTCGACTGTCGAGCCTGCGAACCGGTTCGCGCGGCCAGTCGGTGTCACAAAGCACGACGCGTTGCTCCTCGTCACGGACGCGGCTCGGTGCGACGTCTGCGTCTTTGAGCTGCGCTAGCTCAGCCTTAGGACCCCACGACTCACAGCTCCAGTAGCAAAGACTAAGGGCTCAAACATCAAGCTCTCTCGCTATTCACCATGTTCTAGGACCCTCTTGCACAAGCGAGCAGCCACTCGCTCGCTCTCTCGTCTCTTCAGCTCACTCGTGCAGACTGATCTCGCTCAGCTCCACGTCGTCTCGATCGTTCTCACTCGCTGCATCAGCGCTACTGGCTCGGCTCCTGCTGCTCTTGCTCTCACTGCGTCCTAGTCCAGGACTCTGCGCCATGTCGCGCGTCGCAACGTCTGCGCTCAGCGACGTGTACTGGTTCCGCCATCGCTTGTACGTGACAGTGAGGAGCACAGCGCCAACGACTGCGACCGCAGCGACGACTGCAGCGAGAAGGACTGTCCCGAGGGCGTTGCTCGTCTTACTGCTGCGATCAGTGCTCGATTGGTCGACAGCGTTGAGACTCGTGTCGCCTGGTAGTGGCTGCGAGCCGTTCGTCTTGCTAGCGACCGAGTCGCACTGCACTGCTGGCTCACGCGGTGTCGTGACGTTGAACGCGTCGTCCATTGAGCGAATGAACGCGAGGATGACTGGGAAGTTCGGAGTCCCGACGCCAGTTGCAGCGTCCCAGCCACCACCAGCACCGAATGACTGGTCGCAGATGAGATTGCCGCCTTTGCGTGCGCCGTTGTTCCCGACGACGACGTCGTTGAACGCCTCTGGGTGGACTTCGTTCAGGTAGTACAGCAGCGGGTTGATGAACCCGAGTGGCGGCTTGCCTGCGTTCAAGCGCGCGTCGTTCCAGAGCGTGACCATCGCACCGACGACTGGCGTCGATGCGGACGTCCCGGACACGCTAGTGACGTACCCGTGGATGTACGTGTGGAACGACGCGCCGAGCGCTGAGATGTCCGGGTACGCGCGTCCGGACTTGTTAAAGTAACCTGAGGCAGTCGGGATCCGCCGCGTCTGGAGGTACCGCGCAACAGCCGACTGCTGGTACGCGGGGATCGGGTACACGTTCGAGAAGCCGCCGCCTGTTGTGACCATGCCACCGGTCTGGCCGCTGCACACGACCTCTTCGTCAGTCGTGAAGAAGTCTTTCGCAAAGTCGCCAGCACTGAGCTGCATCGTCGCACCCACCGACGTGATGTACGGACTCGACGACGGCCACTGCGGTCCAGCGAGCGCACACGTCTCATTGCGTGGAAGGTGCGCAAACTCAGGGCGTAAGCCTGCGACGCCGTCGTCGCCGCTTGCAACGAGGACGGTGATGCCACGGAGCCCCATCTTGATGAGCAATGCGTCGAACGTCCGCGCGTACGCAGGCGAGAGGCGAAAGATCTGCGCTTCGTCGTCCGAGTAGCTGATCGAGACGACGAGTGGCGGCGCGTCCATTGCGAGGATCGCTTCGACAAACTCGACGAACGGCTCGTCCTGGACCGAGTACGGATTGCTGCCGTTCATGACCCACATGTACGTCGTCGCATTGCGCGCGACGCCAGTGATGTACTGGATGTCGAGAGACGCCTCGGTGCTCGCTTTCTCTAGGACGTTCACGCGATCGCCGCGCTCAATCACGCGCGGCACCGGTGAGCCTGGGAGGTAGTCGTGGAAGAACTTGGTGAGGTCATCTGGGTTCCAGCTCTCGGTGTAGAACGACGGGACGCACTGCGTGTTGCTCGCGTTCGTGACGACGAGGTCATCTGGGATGTGGTACAGCTCGCGGATCTTGGCGAGCGTCCCGCCAGTGCCGCTGTTGCTTGCTGCACTGGCGCTGTCAGTCGACACTGGCGCCATGGACGCAAGTGCACGGAGTCCGAGCGGATGCGCGTTCACGTTCACAAACGACACGAGACTGTGCAAGTGACTCGGGATCACGATGTCCTTTGCTGCGCGGAGGATGCGTGTGGCCGGTTGGCTGCTGTCGTCACTGGACGCTGAGAGGACGAACTCGTGCATCTCAGTTTGGAGCAAGCGCTCGAGGTCCTGGATCGGCAGAGCGACCTAACAGAGTGGAACATCCCAGGATGTCCTCTATCAGTCATGCATACAAGCCACGAGGTAGAGAGAACCACGTCTAGTAAAGAGAGCGCCACCTTGAGGATGTTGGACGCTGGAGAGAACGCGCCAATGTCGTGACTCGCAGCGCTGGCGTTCACGAATGGCTGGAGCCAGCGCTGCACGGCATCGAGCGCACCGGCGGCTGGGCGAGCGAGCGTGTCTGCTTCGTCGCGGCTCAGATGCCGTCTGTATTCAAGCGCTCTGGTGTACCAGTGTATGCGTGCGTTAGCATAGAGACCAGAGCCCGCATACACAAGCAGATGCTGTGATGATCACAGAGGACGATGACGTACTGTGGGCTCGAGACTTGCCAGAGCTTGCGCTCGAGCGCGTCAAAGTCATGCACGCGCAAGCCAATGGCGAGGTGGAACGTTGCATCTGGGTCGGCGCGCGCGTGCTGCGTGTGCCGCTCGCTCTGGAAGCGCTGTGCGAGCTGCGGCAGTGCGCTGCTCTCTCCCAGCAGCAGCGCTGCACTCAGCAGTGCAAGCAGGAAGAGCAGCATCGCTGTCGGCTGGGTCTGCTTGCTGTAGCGACGCACATGTGATGTGCGCAGTCGTTGCAGGTCGTGGCGACATTCACTCGCTTGCAGCGCAGGCAGCAGGAGTGTCACCATTGCCTTGGTCGTCGTCGTCAGATCAGCTCCAGAGCTTGTGTGTGTGCGTGGCGTTCATGAGATATTAAAGTGCGCGACGTCTTGGAAAAAAACTATTTTGTTGGCTGTACCGTCAATTTTGCTCGTAGAAGCTAAAAACATATCAAAAACGATAGATCGTTCTGCGACGATTGCGGTGATACAATCCGATCACCGAAATTCGCAGTACCGGCAACGCAA
>JAASFL010000398.1:0-20274 GCA_023333735.1 Globisporangium takayamanum
CCTACGACGGCCCCAACGACGGCGCCGACGACGGCTCCGACCACTGCGCCGACCACTGCACCAACGACGGCACCAACGACGGCTCCGACTACTGCACCAACGACGGCACCAACCACGGCTCCGACTACTGCACCAACGACGGCACCAACCACGGCTCCGACTACTGCACCAACGACGGCACCAACCACCGCCCCAACGACGGCCCCGACCGTCACGCCGACGCCGACCAAGCCAGTTCCGTCGCCGACGACGGCGGAGCCGACGCTGCCGCCCAAGCCAGCGTGCTAAGCTCGCAACGTTACAAGCGCGTATCATTCGCTCAATTGAATCGATCGATTGATCAAATGGTCGACGTGAGTGAGTGCGCTTCACGACGTCGGAGCTGCTGCTACGCAGTAGCTCGCGTGTTGTATGTCTAAAGTAATCAAATCTCATATGTTCTGATTGCCATGCGTGTGTTCGCTTGTACTGAATGGACTTGATCGTGTGTTGGCAAACTCTCAAGAGCTCGAGGCACGAGACGTGTGCTCGACCGAGGCGCGAATGAGGCTCTCGTGCCACACATGAGAGCGAAGTCGATGATGAACGACGACGTATGCTGTTACTGTGGCTCCAAGTGCCGCACATGAGGGCGAGCCGTGACGTTCTGTGTGTGATAAGAACCGGCCGCGCGTTCATCCTCTCGACTGTTTCGACTCGTTAAAGTACGTTTTTTTCCCCAATTCAAGCAGCAACTGGCTCGGAAAAGCAACTGTCCTGTCGACAGGAGCACTTTCCGAGCCATTTACTGTTTAACAAGGGGACTTTGTGTCCGGCAGACACGAAGTCCCCTCAACTCGAGCCATTTGCTGTTGCAAACATCCCCGGTCGACCGGACGGGATTTTTCCGAGCCATTTGCTATTTGAAAAGGGGGCTTCAGCATTAGGTTCGTGTGGCAAAGTCGTACTTTGCGAGCTCACGAGCCCGCACAAGCACAGTACTGTATTATGTCATTAGCCACAAGGTAAAGTCAATAGTGACGAAAATGAGATAATCAATTAGCACTTGCCATACATTACTTAATACAAATGTTGCAATTGTTTTGACATCCCACAACCGAATCAGTTTGGCTTCAGTCTGCCAAACGGATGGCCATGACACGACACGCACAATGGCTTCACAATCAAAAGCGCAAGTGACTCAGCTCTCGTACGTGTCGACGCTCGCTCATGCACTTGCGCACCGTCTGTACAAGACTCCAAACTCACTCACTTACTCACAAGCACACGTGCATCAGATCAAGCGGAGATGTGTGTGTGTATTGAGCACATCAAACAGCGCATTTGCTGCTGCCGAGGGTCCTAGCTACTCCTTTGAGGCAATAGGACACCACTGCTGCCTACGCGCCTATATGTATGTGTGTGGCTGCACACCAAGAGAGAGTGACGGATGATATGTAGATCGCTAACTTACTGGTTCTTGCACTCTGGCGGCTTCTCAGTCGACGCTGCGCCTTCGAGCGCCGGGAACTTCTTCTTCGCCTTGCGCCCACGCGGTGCCGCGTCGTCGTCCGACTCGTCCGAGTCCTCTTCGTCGTCGTCGTAGTCGTCCTCAGGGTCGTACTCCGAGTCGTCGTCTTCGACCGCTTCGCCCGTGAACCAGAGCAGCGCTTGCGGAATGATCGTCTCGTGGATCAAGAAGCCGATCTCAAAGTCGCCCGTGAGCTGGCGCATGATCAAGTCGTTGTCCTCGTCCTCTTCGTCCGACGGCATGTCGACTGGTGTGAAGAACTGGAAGAAGCTCTCACACGGCTCCGTGCGGTTCACGACGCGCGTCTCGCCCTTGCCGCCCTTTGCGCGCTGCTTCACCTTCTTCGTCACTTCGCACAGGCTCTTGCCGTCCTTCCACTCAATGACTGTGCCGACGACATTGCTCAAGACCGCCTCACCGGCGTCCGACGCGTCGCCGATCTCGTACTCCTTCGACAGCGTCTTGTTCGTGAAGAACGGGTTCTCTGCAAAGTCAAACTCGAGCTTGAAGCCGTTGTCGTCAGCGTGCGACGCCGAGCGCACGTCGACCAAGTACTCGAACGCTGGCAAGTCGCGCTCGTGGATCAAGTCCGCGAGCGCCGAGTGGTTCATGAACGCACGGAGCCAGAAGCCTGGGACGCCCTTGACGTTCTGGTCCTCTTCCGACTCGCCCTCGGTCTTGCCTTCGCCGTTCACGACAGCGTCGACTTCCTTGGCGCCCGACACGATCGCCGCGCGCTCGCTGTAGAACGGCTGGTAGAGCTTCTCGTACTTGAGCTCCAAGAGCTTGCGCTCCTTCTCAAACTGCTCCTCGAGCTCCGCTTGCTGCTCCTGGAGCTTGCGGAGTGCCACGAGACGGAGCTGCACGTTCGCTGGGAGCGACGCGAGGTCGTCCTCGAGATCCTCTTCATCGTCGTCGTGCACGTTGAGGTTCGCGACTTGCGCCGCAGCGGCATCGACCGGCTGGAACCCGCGGCCGTCGTGCGCGTCGACCTCGACAACGGTCTTATCGAGCTGCTTCTTGTCGGCCATTGTGTGACGATGTGTGAGAGAGAGCGAACGAGTGGTCGAGCGAGCAGATGCACGTGCGGTCCGGGCGTCCAATGGCAATGTGTGCGCTGCAAGGTCCAAGGAGGCACGACGAGGTGGGTGGCGCCAATCGTCCGAGCCAAGCGCGAGTTGTGAGTCTGCGGGAGATGAGCTCAAGTGTTCTCTTGCACGCGACAAAGTACGAATCGTGGTTTGTAAAAACTGTGCAGCTTTTTACGAACTTTGCATTAGCTGTAATTACGCATGGAAGTCATTGACCACATGCATTCACGCAAATGTATTGCAAGTCGGCAATGGTTTTGATGCGCAGATATGTAGACCCTCACACGACGCGACAGTCAGATCAGGAGCCACAGACGACGACGACGACGAGAGCCGACGCGAATGGCGATCCTCGACACGACCAGCAGTAGCGCGAACGCGAGCAGCGGCGCGAGCAGCAGCAACAGCACGAAGCGCCGCGTCGCGTACTTCTACGACTGTGCGTCTGCGTACATCATTTGCATCCACATTCGCTCTATCAATCTGTATGTATGCGCATGTGCATGCGTCGACAAGCGAGCAGCTCACATGTCTGATTGTCTATGTGTGTGGCTGTCTATATGAATGACTCGATGCACATGCAGCGGAGATTGGGAACTATCACTATGGACAGAACCACCCAATGAAGGTACGTCTGTCGCGATGCACGTGTCTCGAGCGAGTGAGCAAGCGCCGCTCACACTACGACACCACTACTTGTATTGCAACAGCCGCATCGCGTGCGCATGGCGCACAACCTCATCGCAAACTACGGTCTCACGAAGCACATGGAGATCTACGTACGTCCTCTACCTCTCTTTCTGTCAGTCTCTATTGACACACCAAGCTCACCAACACGCTCTCTGACATGTATCGATACAACGGCATGTGCCTGATCTAGCGCCCGCGCCTCGTCGAGTGGAACGAACTCACGCGCTTCCACTCGGACGACTACATCCACTTTTTGCGGCTCGTGACGCCTGACAACATGCACGACTACCTCCGGCAGCTCCAGCGCTTCAACGTCGGCGAAGACTGTCCGGTCTTTGACGGCGTCTTTGAGTTCTGCCAGCTCTACGCCTCGGCGTCGATCGGCGGCGCGGCGAAGCTCAACGACGCGTCTGCGGACATTGTGATCAACTGGTCCGGCGGCTTGCACCACGCAAAGCGGTCGGAAGCCTCGGGCTTTTGCTACGTGAACGACTGCGTCTTGGGCATCTTGGAGCTTTTGAAGACGCACCAGCGCGTGCTGTACATCGACATTGACATCCACCACGGCGACGGCGTCGAAGAGGCGTTCTACACGACGAACCGCGTCATGACGTGCTCGTTCCACAAGTACGGCGAGTACTTCCCCGGCACCGGCGACATCAAAGACATTGGCTACGGCGACGGGAAGAACTACGCCGTGAACTTCCCCTGTCGCGACGGCATGGACGACGAGAGCTTCACGATGATCTTCCGGAGCGTGATTGCAAAGATCATGGAGCACTTTGCCCCTGGCGCAGTCGTCCTGCAGTGCGGCACAGACTCGCTCTCGGGCGACCGCCTCGGGTGCTTTAACCTCTCAGTGAAAGGCCACGCCGACTGTGTCGCGTACGTCAAGAGCTTCAATGTCCCGACGCTCGTGCTCGGCGGCGGCGGGTACACGCTCCGGAACGTCGCGCGGTGTTGGTGCTACGAGACGTCTGTGCTCACGGGCGTCGATGTCCCGGACGCGATGCCGTACAACGACTACTTTGAGTACTACGGACCCGAGTACCGCCTCCACATGCCCGTGAGCAACATGGAGAACCTCAACACACCGACGTACTTGAATGACATGAAGCGCATCCTCCATGAGCAGCTCCGCCAGATCGAACCAGTGCCGAACGTGCCGTTCCACGACGTCCCGCCTGCGACTGGCGTGGATGCGAGTGCAGTGCGCGATCGCGAGCAAGACGATGTCGAGATGATGGACGTCTCAGGCGAAAAGCTGGCGCAGCGCTCGATGCGCGAGAGCGCGCAGCACGCTGCCGAGTTCTACGACTGAGCGCCAGACGAAGAAGAGAGAGAGAGAGAGCGTGCACCACGAGACTGAGAGAGTGAGAGAGAGAGTGAGAAGACTAGGACGTGACCAGCATGGATGGAGGCTTCTCGCTGGCAAGAGCTGTCTCAAATGCACACAATCGACGATACAGACTCTCGTTGCGGTACAAGCTCAGGTACATGAGCGCTGCTGACGAGTGATGCATGAGCGACGTTGGTCCTAATCCAAGACATCGTCGTCTTCAGATTGATCGTTTCCATAATAGAGGGCCTTGATTACCTCTCTACTATACATACTCGTTTTGAACAGGGTTTTGATTCTGGTGTGCACCACGTCACGCAATCGTCCTCATTCGCATACAATATCCAAGTCATTCAAGTATACTTGCAAATTGTATGCTCGAGCAGTGTTCTCTTCTCGCTCTTTTCGACCCAAGAGCCAGAAGCAAAGAAGCTCACGTCGTCGCGCACAGAAGCTCGCGGTCGTCGTAGCTACCAGCTCCATTCACACAGCAGCACACTCCTCTCTCTCTCTCGATCGCTCCATCATGTCGTCGCAAGCGTCGCTCAAGATCGCGTACAATGGCGAGATCCACCGCAGCCGCGTGGACCTGAACGTGTTCCACTTGCGCGACCTCGAGCGCCTCGTGGCGCAGACATTCCAGCTCGACCCAGCGGCGTTTGTGATCCAGTACACGGACGCCGAGGGCGACCGCTTGAACGTGAGCTCGGACGCCGAGTACGCCGAGGCATGCCGCGTGTTCCTTACACAGAGCAACGACGCAGTCAAGAGCCTCAAGTTCGTCGCTGTGTCGCGCCACCAAGCGGCGTTCCAAGAGAAGGTCACGGACCCGATCGTGACGTCGATCGAGCAGCTCATTGCGGCGCTCAACGTGACGCTCGAGAAGGTCAAGAGCGAGAACTGGGCCGCGCATGCGCACGCGACTGGCGATGCGCTCACGCACGCTGCGCTCGATGCGCGCGAGTCGCTCGACGCTGCGCGCCACGCTGTTGAAGCGTTCCCACTCGAGCACAAGGCGCCGGCGCCAAGTGGTGGCAAGAGCGCAGCCGAGGGCTTCTCGTCGTTTGCACAGGGCCTTGTGGGCCAGATCAAGCAGTTCATTCCGGAGAAGAAGGACGCTGCACCTGCTGCTGCGGCTGCTGCAAAGCCCGAGCCAGAGGTGAAAGCGCCAGCGCCAGCACCAGTGGCAGTCCCAGCCCCAGCGCCAGTTGCCGTGCCTGCGCCGCCTGCACCCGTCGCAGTGCCAGCTGCGCCAGTCGCAGCGCCAGTCGCCGCGCCAGTCGTCGCAACGGGCGTGCCAGTCGCGTTCTCCGAGTCGGAGCTCAAGTGGGCGGACGAGCTCTCGCTCGTGCACAACATCTTCCCGAACGTCAGCTCGGCGCGCGTGATCGACATGCTCGAGCAGTGCGACGGCAACGTGAACGTCGTGCTCAACACGCTCATGGAGGACGCGTAGGCTCGTGTAGGCAGACGCACTGGCAGAGGCCCAGCTCTTCATCTATTCACATCATCCATCCATTCCTTCCGTCTTCTTTCATACTCTTGCTCATGTCCATTGGTGTCGATGTCTTCGATGAAGCGACACTTCCATCAAGCGATTTTTTGTTCCATCCAAGTCGTTCAGATATTCAGATTAGAAAATATCCTATTCAAATTATATCCAATTATTCAAATTAGAAAATCCTTTCCAAACAACTGCACAAATCGCCCCCTTTTGCGACCACTTGGTGGAGCTCCACACACATAATCAATCAATCACCAGCATCGACGACCGTCGGCACGAGAGCTGCTCCTCGTGACGCCATGGCGCGCGACACAGGTGCGTCTCGACGTGTCGTCACGGCCTCTCTACAGACGCACGCACATATACCACACAATAGACTGACAGCGCCTGCCCTCCTACCTGCTGCTGCTACCTCACAGAGGAAGCGCTGAATGCGCTCGATGCGTGGGACGCAACGATCGCAGACCCGCAGTGCGACGAAGACGACGCGCTCGAAGCGTACGAAGAGGTGATCGGCGTCGCGAGCGAGCCGACGCGGAGCGCAGACGCTGTCTTGAGTCTCGCTGCGCGGCTGCTCACGGCGCACTTTGCCAAGTTCCCGCACGTGCACATGAACGTCATTGACGTGCTCCTTACGCTCAGTACGACCGCGCAGTCCCAAGCCGTGCGCGTGCACACGATCCGATCGCTCACGCAGATCGCAAATGCATCTGCGCCACTTGCGTCCGAGTGCGTCGATCGCATCCACGCAGCAGTGGCGTCAATGGCCGAGACTGAGACGTCGGGCGTCGTCATGCGCCACCTCACAGCACTTGACAAAGCGCTGAACGAGCGCCGCGCTGCATCTAGTACCTCGGCGACTGTCACGACTGCGCCACAGTCAGTGAGTGACCGCCCTACGACAAAGCCAGCGCCAGCAGTGGACACGACGCCGTCCAAGTCAAAGCGGCCAAGCGAGCGCGAGCCACCAGCCAAGGCGAAGACAGAGCAGTCAGCCTCGCCGACACGTCCAGCGCCGCATAATACGACTCCAGCAGCGTCTAGTCGCGACCGCGACCGCGCACGCCACGACGACGACGAACGGCCAAGTCGCCGCACGGAGCGTCCTCGCCAGAGCCGAAGTCCAGAGCGACCAGTCCGGAGCCGCAGCACAGAGCGCGCGACTGCTGCTGCTGCGCACCACCAGCACCATCATCATCACGTGCGTGACGACAACGAGCGCACGCTCACAGAAGAGAGCGAGCGCCGCAAGCGCATCGAGGAGCGGCCGTTCGGGATGCCTGCGAACGCGCTCTACTGTCCGCCGTGTCCGTACTTGTTCATTGGGAACGTCCCGATCAACGCGCGACAGGCCGAGCTCGCCGCGTACTTTATGGCTGTCGACCCGAGCCTCTCTGTCGCGCACGTGCAAGTGAAGTTTCCCACGCGCGTGCCGCCGTCGACGCTCCACGCCACTGGCCCGCGCGCGCCGTACGGCTACGCGTTCGTCGGCATGGCGACGACCGACTTGGCGCTCCAAGCGATCCGCTATGTGCGCACGCACCCATTCGGTGGTCGGACGCTCACTGCGTACTTTGCGCGCGGTCCGCCGTGCCCGACGCTCGCATTCGTTGAGCGCAACCGCGCGTGTACGAGCATGGAGGACGACGGCGCAGTCCATGCGATCGACTTTGAGCGCGACCAGCGCCTCTGGCGCCGTTTGTGCGAGACGCTGCGGCCATTTGGCGCATTTGACAGCATTGGGACTGGCAAAGTGCGCTTTCGCAACATCGACGCTGCGAAAGACGTGATCCGGAAGCACTACCTGACAGTCAACGGCATCGAGATCATCCCGATTTATGAGCCAGAGGAGCAGCTCCGGTACGACAAGACACGGACTGGCGACGCAGAGCCGCACTTTGCGCTCAAGTCGGGTCGCATCGGTACGTTTGTGACACTTTGTACCATGTGTCACACAGACTGTTGCAATCTATCCGAGTTGATGACGGACTCGCTAATATTATATGTGACTATATGATGCAGTTGGCGACAGAGAAAGCGACCGCCATGACCGTCAGCACGAGTCGAGTGATGTGGATCGCCGCAGTCGTCGCGGTCGATCGCCGAGTCCCATGACGCGTCGAGCACGTGGTCGCTCACCGTCGCGCTCACCGTCTCGTACCCGTCGTTCGCGATCCAAGTCGCCAGAGCCGGCTCGCGGTCGCTACGGTTCGCGCGACATGAGCACGTACGGACCTGGCCCAGGACACCGCGGCAGCGACGCTAGCAGCACGCATGAGCGCTCGCGTCCAGGACCGTCGGACCGATTCGAGGGCAGTCGGTCGTATGGACCGAGTGGCGGCGGTGCGATGTCGCGGTACGGTCCTGCACCATCTGAGCGTCCTAGTGCCAATGGTGGTGGCGGTGCTCGTGAAGAGCGCCGCCCAAGCGACCGAGCAGGTCCAGTGCACGACACTCGCGCGTCGCCGCCACGTCGCCGCTACTCGACTGTCACGAGCACGAGTCGCAGCCGCAGTCCGCCTGCTGCACGTCGTCGGAGCCCGAGTCCGTACCAGCGTCGCCGCAGTCGCAGTCCTGGTCGAGCTGACAGAGGTCGCCGAGTCCGTTCCAGCCGCGATGATGACCGCTCGCTCGCGGACATTGCTCGTGAAGAAGCAGAGCGTCTTGGCGACGACCGGTCGCTCGCTGACATTGCTCGTGAAGAAGCAGAGCGCCTTGGCGACGACCGGTCGCTCGCTGACATTGCGAGAGAGGAAGCCGAGCGCCTTGGCGACGACCGGTCGCTCGCTGACATTGCGAGAGAGGAAGCCGAGCGCCTTGGCGACGACCGGTCGCTCGCTGACATTGCGCGTGAAGAGGCTGAACGTCTTGGCGACGAGCGCTCGATCGCCGACATTGCGCGTGAAGAAGCCGAGCGACTTGAGCCGCCGGTGCCTTCGCGTCGCGATGGACCGCCACCACCACCGCCTGGCCATTTTTCACGCTACAGCGACGGTAAGCGACCAGAGCACCCACCGCCGCCGCCACGCGGTACGAACTCCCGCGCACCGCGCAGTCGGAGCCGCAGTCCACTGTCGCGTCCAGCGCGTGTGGGCGAGGTGCTTGAGCACTCGCCAGTGCGCAACCGCAATGGCCGCGACGCAGACAACGCACACCGCCACCGTGAGCGCCGCGAGTCAGACGGTGATCGTCGTGGTCGTCGCGGTCGTTCGCCGCCTCGATCGGCTGCAACGACTCGCTACGGTCCTGCGCCAGTCGAGCGCCGTCGCAGCCGCAGCCGCAGCAGCAACAACAACAACAACCCGCGTGGCCGTCCAGATGACCGCGAGCCTCAGCGCGCAAGTCGCCAGGACCGCAGTCGCGACGCAGCGAGTCCACGCGACAACAACAATGATAACGACGACCAGAACCGCCGCGACCGCGAGAACCGGCAAGAGCGTGCGCGCTCGCCGCCAGCAAAGCGCGGACGGTCGCAGTCGCCGTCGCCTGTGCGGCGCGACGCTCGGAGTGCGAGCCGAGACGCGAGCAGCAGCCGTCGCGTGTGCAGTCCCGAGCCCAAGTGCTCGGGTCCGAGCCGCCGCAGCGATAGCACTGACCGCGTGGTCGAGAAGAAGCGACGCGTGGAGAGTGACGACGCCGTGGTGCTGCGCGACTCAGCAGGAGCAGCGGTGCTGGACGACATGGACGAGATGATGGTCGACTACGAAGAGGACGACTGAATGCGACGACGAGACAGCGAGAGGCTCTTGTGTGCAGCTCCGAGTGGTTTGGGACTTTGAGCGACCGCGTCGAGTGCGTTTGCCTTTGCGTTTGGATTTGAGACCGAGAAGCTACCGCGTGACGCCACGCGAAGGCGCGTGAGTAGCAGCGTGGGCGACAGCCGACTGCCTCTGCTCGCGTGCGTGTATGAAGCATTTGCATTCGACTCGTTTGTGTTCATGCGCTCTTCTCGATCGATCGATCGCCTCGCCTCGTCCAGTGATCTGCAGGAGCAGTAACAGCAGTGGCAACGACGCTGCACTTTGAACCAGCGACGCTATCATCAGGATCTTCGCCACTGCTGCTGCTGCTGCGTCTGCGTGTGGCTCCTCAGGAAGCAGCAGTCTGCTCGACCGTTTAGCAACTCTGCTCTCTCGCACGCGCACCATCGCCGCTCTCGTGGCCGCTCGCCTTGTGCTCGTTCTCGCTCCGTCGACACACGTTCGCCGTCTTTTCGCACGGCGTCTCCTCGTTCTTGTTTGGCGACGCTGCTCCGACACGTTGCCTTTCTACTTTGTTCACTCACTCTGCCGTTGCGCTCACTCTCTCTCTCGCTCGCTCGTTCGCGCCACTGACGCATCCAGCGATGCGCATACACGTCGCCATCGCTACGCTCGCGCTCTCACACGTGCCGCGTGTAGCACACGGCAGCATTGTCCCAGACTTCATCACAGACAACGTCCTCGACGTCCGCGTCGTGTGTCCGCCAGACTCGTTCCTGTGTCCGCACGGCGGCCGCGCGTTCCGTGACAAGCGCCACGACTGCGCGTTCACGCCGTGCGAGTTTGTTGCACCTGCAACGCCAGCGCCTGCGACGACGCTCTCACGCGACCAGCTACGGCGTGAGACGGCGGCCAAATGGTTCCGGCGCGAAGAGTTCATTGTCCCGCGCGTCAGTGCACGCGACCTCGTGAGTGGCAAGCGCGTCGCAGCGCGCGTGACGGCGTCGCTGCGGCTCAAGTCGCAGCGCGCACTGCACTGGCGCGCGTCGTACAAGGTCGCAACAACTGTCGACGTTGTCGTCCTCGCGCCAGGACCCGAGCGTCAGCGCAACAAGACCGCCGCGCACACGAGCATCCTCGAAGACGCGCTCTCGACCGGCACCGACGCGCCGCTATTGCCGCGTGATCCACTCCGTCTCGTTGCTGCGCAGTCGCCGTGGTCGCGCTTTGCGTTCTTTGGCTGGCTCGCACGCCAGCGGTCATCGCTGTCAGCTGCGAGCGTCCGAGCGATGCTCCAGATCGTGCAGCACGCCAACTCGCTCGAGGCGTTTGTACGTACGAAGCCTGCGAGCTGGAGCCTCGACGAATTCTTCATGCGCGTGAAGCCGCAAGTGATCGTCGCAGTCCCGACGCTCGTCGTT
Organism: Globisporangium takayamanum; assembly: GCA_023333735.1. Classification (NCBI taxonomy): domain Eukaryota; phylum Oomycota; class Peronosporomycetes; order Pythiales; family Pythiaceae; genus Globisporangium; species Globisporangium takayamanum. The sequence continues at coordinate 11,257 of JAASFL010000398.1, forward strand.
GTTGCGTCACACGATGGCGAACCATCGCGCCATCATGATCACTATGGCGACAGTCTTGGTGGTGATAGCGCGACACTTGCCCACAGCGCCACTGACGACTGGTTTGCTGGCCAGTCTGAGGCTCTGCAGCGCCACGTGCTGGCGTTCTTGGAGCACGAACTGTGGACGCTCGGACACCTTGAGCTAGCGCCAATCACAGCAAGCAGCTCAGTCGCCAGTGCGCCAGTCGCTGACTCGGATGCGCTGTTGCGCCAGTCGGAGCGGCTGAACGTCACTGCGAGCGTCCGGTTCGCAGCGCACTACAGCGGCACGAGTGCGTCGATCGCAGTGTTCCTCACGCCGTTCCACGCGCTCGTGGGTCGTGAAGAAGACCCAGATGGGAGCAGCACAGAGACCGAAGAGACGTACGCTGGCGACCATGACACTGCCGCGACGCCAAGCAATGCAAGTCTGTCAACGACCTCAAACGCCACTGTGTGGAACTTCACACTGCTGGCGTGCGACGAGCACGCAAAGCGACTGCAGCAAGCGCACTCGCACACTCCGCTCACAGTGCTCAGCGTCCATCGTACCAGCCACAACGACACGAGTAGCAGTGCATCAGCTGCATACTACGACAACAACAGCAGCAGCAGCAATGACGGCGCTGTCGTGTCGTGCTGGGTCTACCAGCCGATCGAGCACGCGCTTCCGATCGCAGCAGTGCGGTACGTTCATCGCCGCTGACCCAGCGTCTCGTTGTCTGCCGTCCTGCATCCCATACGTGCAGAGAGAGAGAGAGCTCAACCACGAGTGTGAATAGAGCTGCGCCACTGCCATGTTGGCTACTGCTAGTGGCGCTGTCTGTTGTTTTTTGTTGGGACTGCTACACCAGCGTCGTATCTACGTCTGCTCTCTCTGTGCTTGGAGCTCCACACGTGTGTCTGTGAGCATGTTTGCGACTGCTGCGCTGCTTGGACGGAGCTCCGGGTCGAACTCGAGACACGCACGCGCGATCGTGCGAATGGCGTCTGGGCAGTCGAGTGCAAACGACGGTCGAGGGATCACCAAGACCGGCTTGACTACATTTGCCACGTCGTCTAACTGCGTGTCATTGGTGTCGCTGCTGCGACTCGCCTGCTTGTCTTCAAACTGGTTGCCGCGCGTGTCGAGCTCTGCGAGCACGACGCCGAGTAAGTACACGTCGGCGTGCTCGCTGTAGCTCTCGCCGAGCAAGACCTCTGGCGCGATCCAGCGCACAGTCCCAATGCCCGTTGTCATCATTCTCGTGTCGTGCGCGCGAGCTCAAAGTCCGAGAGCTTGGCGACCATGTCGGAGCTCAGGAGCACGTTGCGCGTCCTGAGGTCGCGATAGACGACCTTGGGACGCTGCGAGTGGAGGTACGCGAGACTACTGGCAATGTCGATAGCGATCGAGATCTTCTCGCGCCGCCAGCTCAAGTCGGCTTTGCAGGTCTTCAGGAGCGTGAGCACGTCGCCGCCGTCCATGTACTCGGTCACGACGCTCAAGTCATCGTTCGTTGTCCACGTGCAGCCGATGAAGCGTACAATACAAGGATGCACAAGGCGCGACATGATCAGGATCTCGTGCGAGAGCATCGTTGCTTCGGCTTCGCCGGTACTGAACGCGCTGTGCGCGATCTTGCGTATGACCTTCACTTCAGTCGCATCGAGGCGAAGTGGCTCGAGGTCGGGAAAGTAGCTGACGGTGTACGGCGACAGCGCATTCGTCTTCTTCGAGCAGAGGTCCCCCATGTTGCTCTGTTGCTTTGCGCAGAGAGAATGCGTCTGAGACACCAACAGGTTCTGCGCTCACGATCGCTCCACTCAAAGTGAACCCACGACCACAGAACCAAAGACTGGATTGCATGTTGTGGGCGTGGCCTCACTGAAGGCACTCGCCTGGCATCGACCCATGAGCGTGTGTTGATCACATGAAGCGATCGAACACACACGAGCGTGTGGTGCCATCACCATGAGGAGCACATCGAGCGAGATGTGAAGGTGTGATTTTCATAGTGAAATATGTCAGGATCCAAAGCTCTTTCCTTTATGGGACAGTGCGCGACACGCTGTTTGTATCTGGCTTTTATCACTATCTGGAACTCATCCTCCTCATCCTCAACGGGCAGCAAGCAGCCATTCGCTGATTTTCGGTCGCTCGCTCGCTCGCTCAAAGCACGACGACCGACCGACGCTCACACGGACGAGCGCCGCCTGCCCGCACGTACACGCACACGAACTCAAGCGCTTGAGCAACACAAGAGCCCCAGCTACGATGGAGTGCGACATGGGCATCTTTGACTTTTTCCGCTCGCGCTCGAGCTCGCTGCGCGGTCGCAACAGCAGCGCAAAGAGCGCGACTGCTGCAAGTGCCGACGTGCCACCGCAGCCACCTGCGAGTGCGCGCACTGCGCCGCCTGCTGCGCCGTCAAAAGCAACAGCAAACAACGTACCACTGCCGCCCGCGTCTGCGCCTGCGGCGCTCGACTCGATGGCAACGACGATGTCTGCTGCGTCGTCGTCGACCAACAACAATGACGACAGTGACAGTGACGGCGACATGGTCGGACACGACAGCAAACCACCAGCTGCGCCTGCGAGTCTCGGGAGCATCCAGAACTACGAGATCGTGAAAGAGCTCGGACGTGGCGCGACCGCAGTCGTGCAGCTCGGGAAGCAAAAAGACGGCGAGCAGCTCGTGGCGCTCAAGGTCTTCAAGACGTCGCTGCTCAAGAAGATGCGCGAAGTGAAGCGCGTGGGGCGGCGCATGGTCGTCTCGACCGCGCTCGACAAAGTGCAGATTGAGATTGCGATCATGAAGAAGCTCCAGCACCCGCACTTGCTCAACCTGCTCGAAGTCTTTGACGACGACTCAGAGACGCTCGTGCTCATGCTCGAGTACGCGCCGCATGGACAAGTCATGCACTGGGACACGGCTGCGCGCGTGTACACACCAGCAGCGACGTCTGCGACCGCACTCGCAGGCAAGCGCGTGTTTGACGAAGACGAGCTGCGCAAGTGCGCGCGGCAGCTCCTCTTGGGGCTCGAGTACCTCCACGAGAACAACATTTGCCACCGCGACCTCAAGCCCGAGAACATCCTCATTGGCGCTGACGGCGTGTACAAGATCGCAGACTTTGGCGTCGCGCACTTGTTTGATGAGACGACATCGTCCGACACGCCAGCGACAACAACGACTGACGCCCCTGGGTCGGCGAAGAAAGGGTACGTGTCGTCGACTGCAGGGACGTACGCGTTCATGGCACCCGAGACGCTCAAAGGCGGCGCGTACGACGCGTACGCTGCTGACATCTGGGCGCTCGGCATCACGCTCTACGCGCTCGCGCTCGGGACGATCCCGTTCTACGACCCGGACGTCGTCACGCTCTTTGAGCAGATTGAGCACACGCCGATCACGCTCCCGATTAGTGACAGCAACAACAACAATAGTGACACGGGCGTCTCGAGCGACTTTGCTGCGTTCCTCTACGGTCTCTTGGAGAAAGAGCCAGAGAAGCGCTGGAGCCTCAAGCAGTGCAAGCAACATGCGTGGGTGCTCGACGGCTTGGACGAATCTGCGACGCGCGCGTTCCTCGACACGCACAATGAAGCCGTGACAGTCAACTCGGCCGACGTTGCGAACGCCGTGACCAAGGTCTCGTCGTTCAACGTGCTCTTGCGCGTGAAGCTCGGCGCGAACCGCTGGCTCCGCAAAGCGCAAAAGTCGTCGGACGAGCGCAAGCGCGCGTCGCTCACGTCGAACAACTTTTCCCACAGCTCGCTCAGCAGCAGCTCCATGAGCTCAGTCGACGAGAGCTTGAGCAGTGCGCTCGAGCAGAAAGCGCCTGTGCCAGTGACAACGAGCAGCAGCCGCACGGAACAACTCGCCGACAACCAAGCCGAGATCTGACGCAAACGTCCGCGCCTGGAGAGCGACTCGTCTGCAGCCGCGTAGTGCACTTGTCTTTGCCTTTGCATTGTTTTTACATCCATGTGTCCACAGCAAGTGGACGCTTTTTGCAGTCGTCATGTCGCACCACTACTAGTTCCATCGTGTGCCTTACCACACACAGTGCGCCTTACCACTGGACGTGACGTGCCTCTCCATTGGCTCAGAGTGAATGAATGAACTTTGTTGATCGTCTTCTTTACGCTGTCGCTCTGTCTGACTCTCTGTCCATGTGACTGTCTACTGACGCCACTAAGACCGGTTGCTGTAGCTGCTGCTCTTCTTCTTGCTCGCGCCGCGGGTCGGGAGCATCGTGACATTACTTCCACCGCTTGCACCCGTTGCGCCACTACCGCCGATGCCGGCACTTGCAAGCACAAACGCACTGCCAGTCTGCACGGCGTGCTCCTTGAGCTTGCTCTTGACCATGACGAGGAGCGTCGTGCTCACGCCTACGAGTGCGAGCGCGAGGATAAACGTCATGTAGCTAACTGCGACGGAGCCATAGAGCTGACCGCTCTGGCCGCTCATGAAGAAGCCCATGAGCACGGGAATGAAGATTTCGCCCATGCCGCAGCCAAAGACAATGAGCGACGACACGCGGCGGATGAGCAGCTCGTTGATCACGCGCGTGAGGCAGTGGATGCTGAGCGTAAAGAGCGGCGCGAGCGCGCAGCCGAGGAGCACGAGGCAGACTGTGAACGTCGCAAAGCCACTCGTGGACGTCTCGGCGCCAAAGAGCAAGCCAAATGCGCTGATCGCGCACGCGAGCGAGAGGTAGAAGATCGAGAAGAGGTTCAGCGCATGGAACATGTACGTACTGAAGAAGCAGTACGAGAGCCAGAGCGCGGCCCAGAACAGGAGCATGAGCACGCAGCCCCAGACGTAGATCTGCTCGGGCGTGAGCGCTGGCGTCGTCGCTGCGACTTTGAGCACGTGGCCAATGTAGTCAAACAAGAACGCGCCGAGCCCGAGCTGGATGCCAAAGAGCAGCGTCGCGAAGATCGTGACCATGAGGATGATCAAGTTGTTCTGCGGGTCGTACGTGTCCGGGTTGTAGTTCGCTGACCCTGCGTAGTGCTTCACGTGCAGAAAGACGCCGCCAACGATTGGACTCGGGACAGTCGGGACGCGCCGTGTCGGGTCTTCAAACCCGAGCAGCGTCTGGTGCTCGTCGCGTCCAAAGAGCGGTCGCGGACTCGCAGTGGCCAAGACAATGGCAATGGGCACGGCAGTCGCAGCGGCCAAGCCGTAGAACGCGTACTCGAGCTCGAGCGCAAGCGCATGGAGCGAGAGCGCAATTGCAGGACCGAGCACAGTGCCAAAGCCGTAGGCGTAGTTGAGCGATGTCACGAGGCTCCGACCGCGCTCGATCTTCTCGCCAGCGACCCAGAGCACGCAGCGATTGAGGCTGTAGGACATATACAATACGATAGAGCGTGAGTATGGGCGGCTACAGACCCAGTACAGATAGATAGACAGGTAGCTAGACGTACGATATGTTGAGCAGTGCAGACCAGACGCCTTTCGCAATGAAGTAGATGCACACGCCGAGGCTCCCAGACGCCGCCGCGACCGGTGGGAGACACGCGTACCAGCTGCCGCTCGCGAGCAAGAGCCCGACCATGAGGTACCTCATGAGGCTCATCTCAATCGCGACGTTCAGCACGAGCTCGCTCACAAACGACATGAGCAGCGCCGCGCCGCCATGAGCAGCGAAGATCGGACCGAACGACGACACGGGACTCGTGAGCCCCGACGACGTCGCTGTGCGCTGCGAAAAGTACTGGAGTGATGGACCGAGGAGTCCCATGAACGCGCCTTGGAGCACGTAGATGAAGCGGTAGGCAAAGAGCTGGAGCTCAAAGCTCTGCTCGTCAGCAGGGTAGTCGTCCATGTCCATCGACGGAATGCTGCTCAGTGTCGACTCCAAGTGGAGCATCGACGACGGATCGCGTTGGTACTGCCGGTAGCTCTCACTGCTGCTTGCGCCGAGACTGCGGCGATCCGTGTCGCCATTCCCACCACCACCGAGCAAGAGCTCGTCGCTGTCGCCGCCAAAGAGCGGCGCTGGGCGGTGCTGGAACCCGTTCGAGCCGCGGAAGCTGCTGCTGCCGTCGTTGTAGCTGCTGCCAGTCGACAGCGAGCTCTGGTTCGACGACCGCCGCCCAGACTGCGACGCGCGGTATGCGTTCTTGCTCGGCATGATGTGTGTATGTGTATGAGCAGAGAGATCGCTTCACGAGCACTTGCAGCAGCGGCACCAGCAGCTCTTCTCGCTCGCTCACTCTTGGTTTCGCGTTGACAGGCAGAGAAAACTCAGGTGTGAGCCGTTTCGCTCCAACCACTTGTGATTTGTATAGTTGTGTGATACTCTGGATGAATTCTCACGCCAGCATATATTTACAAAGATGCGAGTGAGAATTTGAACGAACGCGGCAGAGAACTATGGTAAAGGTGTTGGCACTCGCACGATGTCGTTCATGGCCGGCCATCGAGACTCTGCTCGAGTCGCTGGTGCTTGTGTCCTAAGCGACCCCCAAAGAGCGGATGTGTCGTTGTGAAGCGACACGAGCGAGAAGCGCGTCACGAAAGAGCCAAGAGGCGACCACGATCGCAAGGATGCAGTGCAGTGCCTCGCAGCAGTGGATGTGTGTGTGAGCGCGAGCGAGTGCTCGATGAGTGGCGGGCGGAGCGCCGTTGTGCGTGGCGCGCGCCATTCGACTAAGCTCGCATGCGAGAGTCGGTGTATGTCACATGCTGGCTGACGATAGGTGCGTGCTGGAGGCGGGGCAGGCAGGCACTGTGACGACTCGTGCTGGCAGACTGTTGTTGGTGTTAAGATGGATAGCGCTGCCAGCAGTGCTTGAGATGCTCATACAGTCGCCTGCAATGCAGCGAGGCGAGAGGACATTGCGGTCGCCATGAGGCATGAGGTGGCGCCTGCACGGATGTGCTGGCAACGCGAGAGCGCTCGTGTCGACTCGCTCGCGTGCGCAACGCTGTGAGGCGAGGCGCGCATATGTGTGTTGGTGTGGAGTCCGCTCGGTGTTGAGTGTAGCGATGATGTGACAGGGTCAGTCCGCTGTTGCAGTGACTCTCTCGATTGTAGAGGGCGTTGTAGCAAACCTGTTTATCGCATGAGCCTGTTTGTTTGGCGTGAGCAAGATAAGAGGATACAGATACGACCTGTTTGTAAGTCGAAAAAACCTTTGTGATAGTGCCCTAGCCCGTTGCACACACACTCTTGCTCTGAGCGTCATTCTAACGATGACAAAAGAGGAACTTTGCTCAAACTCAATCCAGGCATTTTGGTCAAGACAAAAACGACAACGCACATGAAACAATCAAAGAATGCATTCAAATACAGAGTTATATCTTGACATGGATGTTACAACTAAAACATCCGAGCGAATAGAGACGGTTTTACGTACTTACTGCAAACTGTGGCAACATGCACTTTGATGCTCGCCAGTGCCTGTCTTGCCGCACCGGTTGAGTGGATTTGCTCGGTGTTGAGTGTAGCGAGCGCTGCCACGCAGCAGCTTCAGCGCGCGTGCCCTTTGGGTGGCGCCACACGTCCACTCGCACCAGCATTCTCGACTGCCACGCTCTTGTTGGCTCGCTTGCCACTGCAGCGATCGCTCAGTCCTGAACTTTCCAGCTCGCTCACAAGCAAGCAAAGCGCCAGCAGCAAGAGCACGCGTGCTCCACACTCTCACTCGACACAACACACTCAAGCGAGCAACCATGATGACATCGATTCCAGGCGGATATGTCACGCGCCACCACCAGGTCGCGCCGACAAAAGTGCCGTGCACGTGCGGCGCCAAGGACGCAGGCGCTGCACTCACTGACGAGCGGAATCGCCGACAGACCAAGATCCAGCCAGTCACGAAAGCACATACAAGTACCAGCTCAGAGACGACGACGTCTGCATCACTCACAGCGCCAGCGCCGCTCAAGCGCTCGCTCTGGCGCAAGATGCTCGGCAAAGGACCCAAGTGCGTCTGCCGCAAGCGCGCGCTCTCACTGCCGTCGTTGGAGCCCGAGCCCGAGCTGCTCAAGATCCCAAGCGAGTACGTCGGCTGCAAGCACGTGCTCGTCGCTGGCAAGCGCGTCGCGTTCACGCGCGAGATGCAACAGAAGCTGCGCAAGTCGTGGGATCCGCTCGAAGCCATCGATGAGGACTAAGGACTGAAGACTGAGGGCTCAAAGCAGCAGCATCACCAGGAGCACCAATAGCCGTAGCGTTGACATCATTGTGACCTAATTATTCGGAGCTACTCAGACGAACGAGCAAAGCATCCACCACACACACACACACAACGCTTTGTGCCTCATTGCGCCTCGGTCGTCATTTGTTCCTAAGCTACTTACTGAAGCGCTCCTGCCAGAGCAAGCGCGTCTGCCTCATGCAGTCAGTCAGTCAGTCAGTCAGCGTCGACCTCGAAGCACGGACTGAGAGATGATCACTTGACGGTGGCGCACGCGTCGCGCATACTCGGCGTCGGATGCCTGTGCGTCCGGGACAGCAGCACTGTTGTCTCTATCGTTGTCGACATCGGGGCTCTTGCCAATGGCGCTCGAGGCAGCTGTCATTGCGTCGATCTTCTTCGCGAGCGGTGCAGAGGACGCGACGTCGACGGTGTCGATCGTGCTGTGGCTGCAGCCCATGTTGATCAGTGGATCGAGTCTTGTCGAGTCGCTTGAGCGTTCACTATTGTGTGATGTGTGGCAGTGGTACTCGTGAGACGGTGAGTTAGAGAATGGCGCTTGATGCCGAGACGTATGACTGCTGCTACTATCGACTCTCTCGCAAAGACTACCAAGGCGAAAGACTGCCATGTGTGGGTCGCGATGGAGCAGAACAAGAGAAGTCGTGGCGTGGTGTCTTTGCTTCAACATGCATACTGTACGCAGCCAGTGGCCATAGCGAGAGCATGCTTGTAAGTAAGCGAGCGCTTGCAGGACTCACCACACTTCACAGAACACTGTGGACAGCAACGAAGCGTACCGAGTGTCTGTATATGCTAAACATCTATCTACACACTTGTGCGAGACTGA
>JAASFL010000399.1:0-20271 GCA_023333735.1 Globisporangium takayamanum
CACCTCAGCAACTCCGCAGCACACCACAAAGACCACACCACTCCATCTTTGCTTCCTCGCCCAGTTGTGTGATCATCACTCACGACTCTTCGGCAAAGCACCGTCGATCTCCGCTTAAGTGCGACGCCGATCCTTACAGTCACGCACCGCTCGAGAAAGCGCTGCTCATGACGAAGAGCAAGGGCAAGCCAGCAGAGCTCAAGCGTACACGGAGCGTCTTGCGCTGCGCAAACAGCGCCTGTACGGCCAACTTCTGGAACCGAGACGTGAACGCAGCGCGCAACATCCGCATGCTACTCATGTTCATATTGCGCGGAGAGCGGCGACCAAAGGCATTCCGTCGTGACGACTAGAACGACATAACTTGCGCTAGAAGGTCTAGCTTGACTACGTCCGTTCTAGCGCTCACGGTACTGAGGCGTGTCCTCGGACATGTCGATGATGTGAGCCCGTATCAATTTGAGCTCAAGCAGGCATCCATCCATCGCACTTGAGCGACTCGAGTGTGTCATCATCGCTCTGCGCTGTTCATGCTTGCGATGGCGAGCGCACACACAAGCTCTTTTCGCTTCAGGCATCGAGTTGTCGCCTTCTCCACGCTGCTGCAGATGCAACCACGCGAGCGAGCACGAGTCGACACGCACGCAGACGCAGACAATGCTCATGCTCTTGAGGATCGTCGCGAGTTGACTTCAATATGGTTGACGGCGACAATTCCATGTATACTTCAAATTTGTATACGAAAATCCGTTTGCTCAAATGACCGGTTGAAGTTCCCATACGTTTACGAAGCACAAATTGCAGCAGCTCCCTCACTGATCCAAGCGAGCGATTATCAGCGCGAGCTGCTCACTCGGGAACTCATCGCGCGTCTCGCACGTCGCTCGCTCACTCGCCGCCACCGCCACCACGCTCACTTGCTCCGCGCTCGCCACCTCTGCCTTCACCACCACGACAGTCACCATGACGAAGCAGAACGTGCGTGCGCCAATCGACGCGCCAGCGCTCGAAAAGTACATCCACGCAGCACTTGGCGACCACCACGGCGCGATCGCCGAGATCCAGCAGTTCCAGCACGGCCAGTCGAACCCAACGTACCTCGTCGTGATGCAGCGCAGCGGCGCAAAGTGGGTCCTGCGCAAGAAGCCGCACGGCGACATCCTCCCGTCGGCGCACGCGGTTGAGCGCGAGTTCCGCGTGCTCAAGGCACTCGAGTTCACGGAAGTGCCAGTGCCCAAGCCCGTGCTGCTCTGCGAGAACGCCGGCGTGATCGGCACGCCGTTCTACCTCATGGAGTTCGTCGAAGGGCGGATCTTCAAAGACCCGGCGCTCCCGGGCGTGAAGCCGCTCTACCGCTACGCGATGTACAGCTCGGCGCTCGATGCGCTCGTGAAGCTCCACGCGCTCGACTACAAGCGCGTGGGACTCGGTGACTTTGGCAAAGCCGACAAGTACTGTCAGCGCGTCGTTGCGCGCTGGAGCAAGCAGGTCGAAGCCGGCCAAGCGGTGTTTGAGAAGGCCGGCGTGAAGGCGAACCCGCGCATGCACCAGGTCAAGCAGTGGCTCGACGGTACGTAACTAACTCTGATGCGTCTCAGACTCAGACTTTTGTATCAATGTTGGTATCCTCACGAACTCTCTAACCTTATACACCACTCTCTCATTTTATACGATGTGCCCAGACCACGTCGATGCTGCGGACGCCGAGACGAGCGACCGTCCGACGATTGTGCACGGCGACTTCCGCATCGATAACGTGATCTTCCACCCAACGGAGCCGCGCGTGATTGCAATCCTCGACTGGGAGCTCTGTACGATCGGGAACCCGTTCGCAGACGTTGCGACGCTCGCATCGACGTACCGCTTGCCGGCGAAGAGCAGCGCTGTGAAAGACATGGTCCCAGGGCTCGGCGGCTTGCCGCTCCAGAAGCTCGGGATCCCGACCGAGTCTGACTTTCTCCTCGGCTACTGCCGCCGCGCGCTGCGGTTCCCGCTCTCGACGCCGACGTGGAACTTCTTCCTCGGCATCGTGCTCTTCCGCTTCGCGGCGATCTGCCACGGCGTCTACGCGCGCTCGCTCCTCGGGAACGCGTCGTCTGCGCACGCGCAGCAGTCCAAGGCGGCGATGGATATGATTCTCGAACTCAGTCGCGACATCCTCAGCTCCAAGACGCCGCTGCACCCCGAGCCAGCGCTCGACCACATCCTGCCGTTCCCGATCCGTCCGTTCGCGCTCGAGCTCTACAAGAAGCTGCTCAAGTTCTGCCAAGAGCGCGTCTACCCAGCCGAGCACGTGCACTTGGAGCAGATCGCTGCCGCGCGCGCTGCTGGCAAAGTCTGGGACGTCGTGCCGCCGATCATTGAGACGCTCAAGGCCGAAGCAAAAGCGCTCGGGCTCTGGAACCTCTTCTTGCCGCACTGCCAAGTCGAGTCGCTCGATGGCAAGACGCCGCCAGTCAAGTACGGCCACGGCCTCACGAACCTCGAGTACGGTCTCATGTGTGAGCTCATGGGCAAGAGCCTGATCCTCGCACCCGAGGTCTTCAACTGCTCGGCGCCAGACACGGGGAACATGGAGATCCTCGCGCGCTTTGCAACGCCAGAGCAGAAGCACAAGTGGCTCGTGCCGCTGCTCGAAGGCACGACGCGCTCGTGCTTTGCGATGACCGAGAAGCTCGTGGCGTCGTCCGATGCGACGAACATTGAGACCGAGATCTGGCGCGACGAGAAGAACCAGGAGTACGTGATCAACGGCCACAAGTTCTACATCTCGGGCGCCGGCGACCCGCGCTGCAACACGATCGTGCTCATGGGCAAGAACGTGAGCAAAGAGACGAGCGGCCAGCCTGCTACGAGTCTCTTTCGCCAGCAGTCGATGGTCCTTGTACCGATGGACGCGCCCGGCGTGACGCTCATTCGGCCAATGGAGGTCTTTGGCTACGACGACGCGCCGCACGGACACTTTGAAATGACGTTCCACGACGTGCGCGTGCCGTTCTCGAACGTGCTCTTGGGCGAAGGCCGCGGCTTTGAGATCGCGCAAGCGCGTCTCGGTCCTGGACGCATTCACCACTGCATGCGCGCGATCGGCGCGGCCGAGCGCTGTCTCGAGCTCATGGTCCAGCGCGCGAAGACGCGCACGGCGTTCAAGCAACTGCTCGCAGAGAACGCGCTCGTGAACGCGCAGATCGCCAAGTCGCGCATGGAGATCGACAGCGCGCGGCTCCTGACGCTCCAAGCGGCGCACCAGATGGACACGCACGGGAACAAGGTCGCAGCGCAAGCGATCGCGATGATCAAGATCGTCGCGCCAAACATGGCGTGCGCAGTCGCAGACCGCGCGATCCAGCTCTTTGGCGCAGCTGGCGTCGGACAGGACTTTGTATTGGCGTACTACTACGCTGGCATGCGCACACTCCGCATCGCTGACGGTCCGGACGAGGTGCACATGCGCACGATCTCGAAGCTCGAGCTGAGCCAGTCCAAGTTGTAAGGCAGTCTCAAGTCCTGCCGTTCGGTTGTTTGTTTGTCCTCAGCCTCATGAGAGATGCCCATGCGACGCGCTTGGTGACGATCCGATCCATTCATTCAATACACAGCGTCTCCATTTGCGATTGGTGTCGTCGATGTTCTTGTCGACTCAATACACAGCGTCTCGCTTTTGTTCCAACTGCGAGGTCCACACGCAGCCTCTGCTTGTTTTTGGCTCAGGTCTCGACTTGCTTGCTTGGGCTTTTTTTTTGGAATGCCGTTGGATTGACTGTTAGGATGAGTGTTGGTTGTGTCTAATCTTTTTAGGTCGCGTTATGCTGATTCGTCTCACGCGACAACCACCCATCATATAATGCAAAAATGCCCAAAATGAGCATTGATACCCAAACTACCGACTGTTTGGTCAACTGGATTCCGTATATTGGGAACCGCCGTTTGCACAGAGCGAGCATGTGCAAGAGAGAAAAGAGCGTTTCTCGCGACCAAAGCGCAAAAAGCGCAAGCAGCAGCACGTAAGCAGCAGCATGTTCCTGCTCCAGCCCTCGACGAACGCATCGCGTGCAGCGCCGCTACTTGCGCCGTCCTCATGCAGCAGCTGCAAGACACTGCGCTGCAACGCTACCGCTTCATGCGCACGAGCACCAGCAACATGCTCCTCGCGCTCGAGCACAGCTCATGGCGGTGCTGTGGGTGGGAACGGCGTGCGCGTGACGCCACCACTGAATGGCCGCGACTGGAAGTACGTCGCGGAAGGCGGTGCGAACGTGCTCTTTCGCCACCACGCACCAGAAGGCAGCAGCAGCAGTAACAGCACAGCGCGTGACACGAGCGATGCAGTCGCAATGGACTTTAAAGGCAAGCTCCTGCGCGTGAAGAAGTGCGACATTGAGGACAAAGCAGCAGCGTCTGCTGCTGCGACCAACGCCAGCGCAAAGCACAAGAAGAAGCAAAAGAAAGCGGCAGCGCCGAGCGAAAAGCCGTACGTGCCGAACTACCCACACCCGCGCGACGTGCTGCAGTACGCGACGAACGAGATCATGCCGTACCTCGTGCAGCAAGTTGCGTCTGCAGACGCACTCTGTAGCAGCAAGAGCAAGCCGCCAACGCGCACACACGCTAGTGTGTCAAAGCAGCCGCGGAGCTGCTTCTTGCAAGTCGCCGAGCTCATTGAAGTCGACCAGAGCTTCTTAGCGACGCTGAACGAGCAGCTCTTGACGCTCGAGTCACGGCCAGCGCACCGGCGCCACAGCCAGATCGACGTCTCGCTCAAGTGCGTTATGGTGCTGCCAGACGTGACGCTCCCGCCGCCAGATGACACGTCGCTGCTCTTCTCGGAAGATGACTTGGACATCCCAGCAGACGCGCTTGTACCGGACATGGATATCGAAATGGGCAACGACGACGATGGCGACGCGATGACTGCTGGCTCGGCGACCGACTTGACCGACGAAGAGCACTCGGACGCGCTCGTGCTCGATGACGACGACGTCAGCACTGGCGACCACCACAGCAGCAGCAGTTTGCGCCACGTCGCACGCCACAGTGACGACAGTGGCGCAGACACTGACGACGGCATTGCAGACGAGCTCCACGATGACGTCGGTGCCGCGCCGCCGACGCCATTGGCGCTGACGGTTGCGCCGCGCTTGCGCCGCTTGCTGAGCAGCTACCACCGCAACATCTTTGACTGCTGCTTCCGGAACATCTGCGTCGAGATTAAACCCAAGATCGGGTTTAAACCCAAAGGCGCGCTCATTCCGATGGTGAAGAAGCAAGTGTGCCGCTTCTGCATGCACCAGCACTTCAAGAAAGCGCGCGGCAAGGTCGAGGAGATCAGTCAGTACTGTCCACTCGACCTGTTCTCGCGCGAGCCAGCGCGCATTCGCAAAGCTCTGCGAGCGCTCCAGCGCACGCCGCAGAACAACTTCAAGGTCTTTGTGCGGTCAAAGCAAGACGAAGTCGTGAATGTCATCACGGGCTTGAGCGCAGACGCGTTGCCAAAAGGCGCAGCGCAGTCGCGCTACTCGTACTGCCGCCGCAAACGCATGGGCTTTCGGCGCTCGTGCCACTCGATTGGCGCTGAGAACGAGATCCACTTGAACAGCAGCACTGGTGTCTTGAACAGTAGTGACAGCTCGACCGAGCGCTTTGACGACGCACGCGATCAGCTCATTCCAGATGTCGTTGAGCTCATTACTGAAGTGCTCATGCGCATTGAGATCCTCGACGACCTCAAGCAGATGCAGCTGCTCGACCGCATCTCCGTCGACGGCGTCTGGCACATCCAGCTCTTGCTCCAGCGCCTCGAGTTGCTCGTTGCGCGCGACAAGAAACCTGCAGCAGCTGCGATCGTTGCAGTCGGCGACCTCGTAGCGCAGCTGCGCGAGTTGCTTGCACAACGTGAGCGAGAAGAGCGCGAGCTGGACGACGATGTCGAGCGCACTGGGAGCTTGGCGCGCTGTCTCGCGTTCTTGCGGCTCGCTTTGCACCAACTGCCTGACGTCGACGCAGTGCGTGGTGTCTCGCGCTGGGAAGAGCTCTCGCTCGCAGCGCTGCAAGCGTTCTATCAGCAGCTGCTGCAGCGCTTCCAAGTCGCGACGACGCTGAAAGACTGTTCGCTGCTGCTGTGTCTGCGCCGGTCGGTCGATGACCGCAGCAGCTGCAGCGCTGGCGCTTCGAGTGGCACACGCAGTCCGTGCAGCAGCAGTAACAGCAGCAAAAATGCGAAGGCGACGAAACCAAAGGTGCCGCCAAAGCGCTTTGAGCACTTGCGCGAGTTTGAGCACGCAGTGGCGTTCCGCGACATGACGTTCAACTGCGTCGTCGCAGTCGTGGACTTGGACGTCAAGTCGCACAAGTCGGTCGACGATTACTACCGGCTCGACGAGAAGATCGTGGACAACTTTGTGCGCGAGTTCGGTGCGCTCGAGCACGAGCTCTGTCGCGAGTAGGTAGTCGGTTGCCAGCGACGCAGCTGCTTTGCGTGTGTGCGGAACAAGGGAAACAAGGAAACTTGGGACTGACTCACGCAAGTGCATGTCGTTGCTGTTGCTTCGTTCTTTCGATGACCAAGTGTTGCTGTTGCTCCTCTACGTGTGTGTGTGTCACTCGCTACGATGTTGCTGGTTTGACAGCGACGCTTCGCTCGTGCGTGATCACGACGTCTTGGTCGATGACTTGAGCTTCGACCGCGACGTACTTGTCTGTGCGAGACGCATCTGCTGCGCTTCGCGAATGCGCGCAGTCTCGCGCTGGAGCACGGCAACGCGCGTTGGGTCTGCATGCCACGCACACACAGAGCGAGCGCATGCAGAGAGGGCGCGCATGTGTGCAAAGGTGTCAGTGATATCCAGAAAGATCGATCAAGGTGCACATGTTGGCTGACTGACTGTGCGGTGCTGGCGCTCGATGATGATGAACGCACGCAAGTCGCGCGACAGCGGAAGGATTCCGACTGCGCATGACCGCACGTTTGCTACATGTGCGCTGGTCATGAGCTCGCACGCACCGTTCGCTGCGGCAAGTGTGCGCTTGGCGTGCGCGCGCTGTGCATACTCGCGGTACTTGGCGCGCGCAACCAAAAGCAGTGCTGTCGCAGTGAGCAGCTTCCAGCCGTGCGCCTCGAGCGTCGTGCGCACTGCGCTCCAGAGCTGCTCGACGTCCATGCTGTCTCTGCTCGTCGATCACTTGGGCTCACGTGTGTCTTGGGTGACTTGCGTCTGGGTGCTGGTTCTGGCGCTGTTCAGTCGTCGAGAGTGGGACGATCGAATGACTGACCTTGCAATGGATGGAATGTGCCGTGGAGCAAGTCGTGGAAGAGCGCAAGTGTTGGCGCACGCACTCGGGCGTCCACGGAAAGCTGGTGCCGCGCGGTTGCACTTACGTCACCACGTGCATGCGAGCGTATGTCGCCTGCTTTGTTGTGCGTCAGTGCGTGGGCATCTCGTACTGTGCGTGTGTGTGAGAATGTGACGGAGAGCGCTTGACACGCAGGTCAATCTCTCGTCGCGCTTCCTCGCATTGTTATGGCGGCCCCGCTCTCCACACACACACGTCGATCGACCATCGACCGAAAGATCGCGGTGAGCATACTGAGCGCGAGTCACACTCGCAACTGACTCGCGCTGGCCCGAAGAGGCGCACGCACGAAACGACTGCTCGCCAAGCGTCGCGGGTCCCGCGCTCGAACGATGCAAGCAGACGCGTCAGTCCTCGATTTGATTCGCGAGCCGCTAGTGCACACTTGGTGACGCCATCTACCAGTACGACAACGCCACTCGCAGCACGACCGACAACGTACAACAACACTACGAAGCGATGAATGTGCTTGCGCTGCTCGCGTGCCTCGCGCTCTGCTCCTGCGCGCTCGGTGTGCTCGGACTCGCGCGCGTCGCCAAGCCGCGTCGCACTCTCCGAGCCATCGAGCGCACGTGTCTGCTCGATCCGCTCTCTCTCCCAGTAGCAGCGCAAGCATACGACAACACCATGTCGCTCGGGGAAACTGCCACTACCTTCCTGCGCGCGCTCATCTCCCTGCTCCTGGCGCCACCCAAGAGGGTGGAACAAGGTGGCGCTGCTGATCCAGCCGAACCAGCTCCGGACACGGCTGGCATTCTCCGATTCCTCGGCTCGCAGCCACTCGTGCAAGCGGTCCTGCGCCTCTCCGGTCTCTCGCTCCTCATGGCGAACCAGCACGAACGCACTGCACCAGCCGTCGTGACCGTCGACAACGACAGCAGCAGCAGCTACAGCGCCACGACCGAGCTGTCGCACACGAGCAAGCGAGTAGACACGCGCGGCGTTGAGCCCACGACGTCGAGCGCTGCCAGTGACCGATCCGACAGCGACAGTGAACACGAAGGCTACGACGACGCTACTAGCGACGACGACAACGACGACATGGACATGTTTGACGACAGCGCCATGGACGCTCAGCACGCGCTCTTCGATGGCCTCCAATTCTACAACGTGCTCAGCCAAGTCGGCTCCGCGACTGTGCACGCGGTCGTGCAGCAGGCGATGCGGAACACAGCAGCGAGCGTCGCGCACACGCGAGCACAGGCAACGCAGCGCGCGTCGATCTCCGCGATCGAGCAGCGGTATCCAGACATCCTCTGCCTCTCTCAGCCAGCGTACGCACAGCCCTCGACGCGCACAGACCTCGCAACCGTGCTGCTCGCCGTGACAGCAGCGACTGCAGCGATGCAGCAGCAGCAGCAGCAGCAACGGGCAACAACTCAGTCGATGCAGTGCAGCTCGATGGAGCGCCGCCTGTCGACGAAGCGGCCAGACTCGCTCGCGCTCGCCCAGGAAGACGGCATGGAGCCGGCGCGCCGCACGCCGCTCACGTCTCCAGCATCGGCATCATCGAGCGCGTCGCAGCTCCAAGCCGCATGATCATGATCAGCAGCAGCAGCAGTGCGTGAGAGATCCAAGTAGAAACGCCACTGGAAGCGTTTCTATATCTATTTCAATTATGTATATTTCTGCGAAATTGAACATGTAACGTAGAGCTTTTTGTAATCAGCACTTGCATTTTATCTTGTCTACATCGTACTACTCTGCACTTGCCATTTGTATTCATGAATACGCACATTTGGATGCAGTTGTTGTGGCGCCAAGCATTTCAATTTCGCTTTACAAATGCGCGGGAAGCACGAAGAGCTCTGGCGACGGAAGTGATCACCAACAGCGCACACATGGCGCTCTCGCTCGCAGTCACTGCGGCTGGCGACAGCACGGACGTCTCGCCTTCTACGGCAAATCGTGCCACGAAAAGCGACCCGACAGTCGTGACACTACCGCTCCGCTATCAGTGTCCGCTCTGCTTTGACGTCCTGCGGCGACCTGTGCTGCTGCCATGCTGCAGGCGCCACCTCTGGTGCGTGCACCATTGCGTCTCTGCTCATCGAGGACATTCTATAGCCTACACGTAACTAACGCTGTATCTGTGTCGCTACTGCACAGTCTAGAGTGCTTCGAGCGCGCGCTCGAGCTCACGAGCGTAAACTGCGGCTTCTGCCGCAAGCGCATCGTCGGCTTTGCGCGCAAGAAGCAGCACAAAGTGCGTCTCTCGCGCTGTCTCTGCAGTCGCATCGTAACGACAGCTACAGACGCACTGACAATCGCATGTGCGCTGTATATCAGGTCGACAATGCGCTCTGGAACGCGATTCTCGCCAAGTGTCCGTTCATCGGCGCTGCGCTCGTGAGTGGCGCACTGGAGGATCCGTCCTGGAGCGTCGAGTTCCAAGACGAGCAGGCAGCAAGTCAGCGGACGCTCAGTGCACAGTCGCTCCAACCGGGCGAGCTCAAGCAGATGTACGAGCAGCAAGTGCGCGTGCACCAGTCGCAGCTCGAGCAGCAGCAGGCGCTCGCACTCGAGAAGACGATGGACTTCCTCCAGTCCGACCCCGAGTACCTCGCGTCTGTAGGTCGCCAGCAGCAGCAGCAGCTCAATACGCAGTCACTCGGACGATCGCATCGCTTCAAGGCCTCTCGACCAGCGGCGTTTCATACTGACAAGTCGCACACGTCGGCACCGGTACGACTGACTGCCCTTTTGGCTCCTTCCTCTTGTCCCTAGCACCAGAGCTGGCGTCTCTCACTTCATCACACTCGTGTCCACAAGCAGAAGCAGCAGCGCCTCGACACGTTCTTTAGTCTGTCGATCGACTTGTCGTCTGACAGCAGCGACCCCGTTGCGTCGCCGCCGTCGCCTCACACTCAACCCAAGTCGCTCAAGCGCAAGCGCGTGGAGCTCAATACCAGCAGCACCAGTGCCAATGTGTCTTCGCTGCCCAAAGCATCGGCCGTGGTGCAGACCACGCTCTTCCAGCTCTCATCATCGTCATCCGCTGTTCCAATGCGGCGCAGGACGTCAACGCCCAAGATCGCGCCGTCCGACAAGCGCCGGCTCTTCAAGACACCAAAGCCACCGAGTAGCGAGCAAGCAACGCGGCGCACGCCCTGGCGCTGCGTCCGGTGCACGTTCGAGAACACGTGCTTTGATCGCCAGTGCAGCATGTGCCATGCCCAGCCGCCTCCGCTGCCGTAGCGTCTATGACGACGTCCTCCTATCGATCGATCGATTCCAACAGCGACCGACTGTCTCGATCTCCAGTCTCTTGCGCCAGTTAGGAGGACGTTCGCGTCGCCATCGAGTGCTCAGTGCTGGCGAACACGCAGGACAAACGCGCCAGTAGCAGCGACGACTGCGAAAGTCCACGCGACGCTCACGAACGAGACGTCCATTGCAAACTGCCAAGCGCACGAACAAGAGAGAGAGAGAGAGAGCACACGCGTCAGTCAGTCAGTCGCACGAGCTCAAAAGACAGAGGCGATCGCTGCGCCACTTCGTGCCTGCAGTGCGTCTTCAAACACGCTCTCGTGCGGCGCCACGACGCTGGAGCGCCACTCGAGCGTCCCGTCTGGCGCGAGCTCAATCACACTGAGGGCATCAGATGACCATCCGTCAGTCAGTCGCTCGCAAGTCCTCACTCTCACCAGCGCAGCGAGGCACAAGACGCACCCGTAGTTGCGTCCCAAGTAGAGCTTCTCGAACGCAATGTGCCAGGACGGCAGGTCGCTTTGCCACCACGCGAGAGCTCTCGAGACGAGTGGCGTGAGGCGCGCAATGAGAAAGTAGAACGGCACGAGCTTGAGGTCCTGGATCGCCGTTGAGCCTCTCGTGATGCCGCTCGTGACGAGCTGGTCAATGCAGCGCTTTGTGTGAGAGCAGACTTGCGTATGGGCGAGGCAGTGGACGTCGCCGCTGACGAGGAGCTGGACCGCTGCGTGGCGCACAAAGCGGTCGTAGAGCGCCGCTAAGCCTGGGAGCTGAGCCGTCAAGCCAGGGTACGTCTCGCGCTCAACGGCGTACGTGATCGCCGCCGAGAGCGTCGAGTGGAAGAAAAGCGGGACGCTCGAGAGCACGACGATTGTGTTGTCCTCTGAACTGTCGCTCGATCGAGCGAGCTGGCGGTCAAGGAACGCCATCTGCGTTGTCCCAATGAGCTGCGTTGGGTCGTCGTCGCCTTGGAAGAAGCTCCGGTCGAAGCGCAAGTCGAGGAAGAGCAGGCGCAGGTCGTGGACGTCGACTGCAAAGAACATGGGGAAGCGCGTGACGACAGCAGCGAGCGACGGCTCATTCAGAAAGTCGACAGTCGGGAATGGAAAGTCGGCGTGGAGCTGGTACTGGAACTCGTAGTAGACCTGGAGCCCGGCGCGGTAGTGCAGTGCAAGTCCGCGGCGCTGCGCCGCCTCTGCCTCGATCTCTTCATCATCATCTCGTCTACTGTCTGTCGCTGCGCTGCTGCTCTCTGCCCCAAACACGCGCTGCACGCGCTCAAAGTTGACGTTGTTGATCACTTCGTGGTCGTCCGGGACCATCCAGTGCGCGCCGGACCGGAGCGCGCGCTGCACGATGCGGCGGCCAAAGGTGCGGCGGTAGATCGATCGGAACTGCGCGACGATCGCGTCGTAGTGCGCACGCAAGAGCGCTGGCTGCTCGAGTATGAGCGCTCTTGGCACTGGGACGATCGGGATGCTCGCTTTGCCAGCGTCGACGTACACTTGGTCGCCAATGTGCGCCATCCCAAAGTACGACGCGCCGTGAGCGTCCATGTCTGCGGCGATCTGATGCCAGAGCGTATCGTCGTGGTCGTCGACGAACCGGTCGCACGAGACAACGAGCACGCGGTCACTCGCGCTTCGGACATCGCGTATTGATGTCTCTGGCGACACTGGCGTGCGGAACGTCACGAGCTCTTCGCTGCTGCTGTGGTCGTCCGTGGGATGCTCCTGATCCTGCTCTTCCTGCTGCTGGACGAGTTGGAGCCCGACCGAGTACATCCGATTCGGTTTGAGGTCATTGAGCGTCAGCACACCTGGTGCACCGCTGTACATATCTACTTGGATGCGCAGCTCAAGCTCGAGCGCGTACACCACTGGCACATGAGACGTCCCTGGTGCTGCAGCTGTAGACACAAACACACGCACGCGCAGCGCTGCATCGAGATCCTGAGAGAGCGAAGACGGCTGTGGCAGGTCGTAGAGAATGCGCGCTTGCGTGGATGTGACGCTACCGACAATCAGCAGAAGCGGACCAGCTGCTGCGACTCCGACTGAGAGCAGCGCGAGCGCGACGAGCAGCAGCACACGTGATGTTGTCGCCATCTTCAGCGCGATGCAAATCAAAATGAGAGCGCAACTGATGTGTACCACGCGAGATGATGTCGTGGAAGTCGAGACGACACTCGTTCTGTTCGCTTGAGCTGCTTCTCGTGCAGACTGATGGACAGACTCTTCACTGTGCACACTGTGGGCTTCATGAAGAGCGTGCTGCGTTTCATCAGCTCCCTCTCTGTGTGCTGGATCTGGTAAACATGAATGCGGACTCGAACTCGACACTGTGGAGCAAACTCAAGTTGCTGGATCGGATCGATCGCCACTGGCGACGTGGTGCTGCTCAACGCAGGCTCGACATGGAGAGACTCGCTTGCACGAATCGGATCGTGTGTCGTGATCGCACATGCTCCTTGCTCTGAGAGCTCCTGGCTTGCGCACGTTCGACGAGCCATCGCTCTGAGTACAAGTCAACAAGTTCCCTTTGCTTGTGAGCAGCCACTCGCGTTCGGTTTCGCGCTCGAGCACCAGTTCGGGAACCAGAGCGTCGCGAGCAGCCGTCGATACCGACACGAGTGTGCGCACGCGGCGATGGCGAGCGTAGATGCAAGTGGCAGCGCGAATGACGCCGACTTAGCGGTCGGCGCGAGCCTCATCACGGAGATGCAAGGCGTGCTGACGCACATTCCCGATGCGATCTCGCTCTACAAGACCGAGCTCGAGAAGCTCCTCACAGCGTTCACCAAGTCCCAAGAGAGCGAGCAGCGCCTGCTCCATCGGACAAAGAAGATCCTGAATGAGATCCACAGCAGCCACGAAGCGATGCTGCGCGACCAAGAGGAGGAGAACGAAGCCGCAGTGCAGAAGAAGAAGAGCAAGCTCGAGCTCGACGCGGTGCACCAGCAGATCGCCGTGTCGCTGCAGATGGAGGCCGACAAGCAGCAGAAGCTCAACGACCTCCGGAGCAATCTCGCGCTCTTGCAAGAGGACCTCTCAAAGCTCTCAGTGCCCGGGAGCAGCGCCACGGGCGAGATCGTCTTGAACGAAGAGCAGGAGCCCCACATCGCGAGCATGAAGCGCCAGCGCGCCGAGTACGCGCGCGACGTCGAAGCCAAGTCGACGACGCTGCAAGACTTGCGCCGTGAGACGTCGAACTTGTACGCGCTGCTCCAGGAAGAAGAGGCAAAGAACGCGCAGCTCGAGGAGCACCAAGCGCGCGTGAGTGCGCTCATTCACGACAAGCAGCAGCTCACAGAGACTGCTGTGCGGCGCAAGCTCGCGCTCGAGAAGGACTTGAAAGCGCACAAAGTCACGCTCGAGCACGTGCAGCTCGATATGAGCGCAAAGGAGGCGCTGAAGCGCGAGAACGACGAGAGCATGCGCGCCAAGGAGCTCGTGCTGCGCGAGTCAAAGCACAAGATGGAGAAGTACCTGAAGCAGTACGACGCGCTCTTTCGCACGACGCACTCGCTCACAGAGGCGATGCAGACGCAGTGGCAGAAGAACGTCGAGCTCCACAAAGACAACGTCCGCGTCGAGCAGGCGCTGAGTGCGCGCGAGCACGAGATCGTCGGCATCACGCGCGACGCCGTGCGGCTCGAGAAGCTCATGGAGATTGCAAAGGAGCAGGTCGCAGACGTCGATGCGAAGCGGTCGGCGTGCGACGCCGAGCGCGAGGCGACAAAGCTCGCGCTCGAAGACCTCGTGAACGGCGCAATGGAGGCCGAGACGAAGCAGAGCGAGCTGCTGCAGAAGAAGCTCGACGAGATGCTCCGCGAGCGCGAGGTGCTCAACAAGATGCTCGTGAAAGCCACGGACCGGACGCACGCGACGTTCGACCTCATGAAGATCAAGGAGAACACGCTCAAGAACCTCGCGAACGAGATCACGGGTCTCCAGACGCACGTCAAGAAGCAGCGCGCGCAGATCCAGTCGCTCGTGAGCGAGCGCGAGCGGTACGAGCGCGACGCGGCGCAGGCGACGCAGAAGTTTCTCACGTCGCTCGAAGAGGCGAAGCTCCAGGACCTCCAGGTCGTGTCGCTCCAGCAGAAGATCGTCGAGAGCGAGAGTCGCTTGAAGCAGCAGCAGAACCTGTATGAAGCCGTGCGGATGGACCGGAACCTCTACAGCAAGCAGCTCATGGAGAGCCAAGAGGAGATCGCCGATATGAAGCGGACGTTCAAGATCATGAACCACCAGATCGAGCAGCTCAAGGAGGAGATCACGAGCAAGGACCATGCGCTCGTGAAGGAGCACTTTGACCACCACAAGGTCGACAAGGAGAAGGAGATCCTCAAGAACGAGCTCCTGCGCATCAAGAAGCAGATCCAGTCGTCTGAGCAGATCCTCTTGAACCAAGCGCTCGAAGTCACGAAGCTCGCCAAGATCATCCAAGAGGCCGGCGACGAGAAGCAGCGACAGGGAAAGGAGTACAGCTCCGTCGTGCACGACCGCGACACGCTGCGGCAGCAGCTCATCCAGCGCAACGACGAGCTCCATGTCCTGTACGAGAAGATCAAGATCCAGCGCTCGAGCCTGAGCAAAGGGCACCACCAGTTCGACGAGAAGCAAAAGGAGATCCTTGCGCTCCAGGCGCGCATCCAAGCCTCACGTTCGAGGGCGACGCGAGTGCGCACCAGGTCGCGCACGAAGACGGGCTCAAGCACGAGCTCTATCGGCTCGAGAAGGCGCTCCTGGCCGAGAAGACCAAGATCCGCACGCTCTCGGACGAACTTGACCATCCACTGAATGTCCATCGCTGGCGCAAGCTCGAAGGGAGTGACCCGAAGCGCTTCGAGATGATCCGGAAGCTCCACGCGACGCAGAAGCGCTTGATCAAAAAGTACGAGGAGACGACGGTCAAGGACCTGCTCATCTTGGAGAAAGAGAAGCTCTACGTCGAGCTCAAGACGATCTTGGCGCGCCAGCCGGGTGCCGAAGTCGCCGAGCAGCTCGCGGTCTACAAAGACACGCTCAAGGCCAAGCAAGCGCAGATGCGCAAGATGGAGGACGAGCTCGCGATATACAAGCTCCAGGTAAACGAGTACCGCCGCGACATGGAGCAGCTCGAACGAGACAAGCAGCGCATCCAGCACGAGTAGCTCGACGCGCAGCTCAAGCGCTTCAGTGCAAGTGGTGGCAATCAGTTCGGCGCCGAGCACAGCAGCAGTAGCAACCCAGCCGAGTGAGTGCGCAGGTGGATGAGGACGGATGGTGGTGATGGCGTTCAATAGATCATTAGCAATACATAGAGAGACGTCGCGGATCATACGATCCGGCCCGCTGCCTCGGTCGCGGCACTAGCGATGCCTTCTTCTTCTTCGCCGCCGCCGCTAGTGCGGTCGACAGCAGAGCTACTCATTTCGTGTTCTGTGGTGGTATCACTGACTGTCGGTGCGGCGTCGGCTTCGACTTGACTCCGCTCGACGAGCTTACGCAGTGCAGACTGGACCTCGGCGCCAAGCGGACGGTCGCCAGGCGAGAAGCTGAGGCACTTGAGGATCAGCGCGCGGATCGGCGCAGGGCAGTCGATCGAGAGCGCAGGACGGATGCATCCTGAGCTCACAAGCGTCGCCACTTGCTCGCGGTCAAGATCGTCGATTCCAAGCGAGTACGGCAACTCACACGTGTCGAGCTCTGTGAGCAGCACGCCGAACGCGTAGATGTCGCTCTGCTCGCTCGCACTCTGCTGGCCACGCAGCACCTCTGGCGCCATCCACGCAACTGAAGATTCGTGTGGACAGGAGCTTGCGCTCGTCGACGTCGGAGAGTGCTGCCGCGAGAGCGCGGTTGGCGACGACGCTGAGCCAGAGAACGACGTGGCGCCAGTCGTAGGAAGCAACGAGGCGCCAAAGCGCGAGTCGCTGCCAAAGCAATAGAGCTTCGCGGTGAAGTCGCTGTCGAGCCACACCTTCTTCGCTCGAAGGTCGCCGACAAAGCGCTTGGGCGAGCGCGCGTGGAGGTGCACGAGCGCATCGATCACGTCGAGCGCGATCGCAGCTTTCGGCCGCAGACCCGTGGCGCCACTGCTGTCGGGGAACCACTGCCAGTCTTGCGGTCGCTTGGCCAAGAAGCGCTCGAGGTCGCCGTTCACAGGCTGTGCGCTCAGTGCACACACCGCACTGCCATCACTAGTGCTACTGCTACTGAATCGACAGAAGCCGACAAACGGCACGATCGCCGGGTGCGTGATCGCCACGCTCTGCTTCACTTCGTCCATGAAAGCGGCGACAAGCTGAGGCTCGCGCGCGGCCAGTCCTGGCGCCAGTTGGCTAGCAAGCACCGGTCGGACGCTCTCACTCTCATCGCCATCGTCACTGTTGGTTGTACGGAGCGTCGCCATGTGGAGATGCAAAGCCGTACAACTCGACACGGGCGCATCGAGCGTCACGCTTCCGTCTGGGAGTCGATAGCTCTCGAGCGCACTTGCTGAGCCTTGCGCTTGGAGCGCCGACTCAACGAGCGAGAGGTCTTCCGACGACGTCGCAGAGGGCTTGAGTGGCGGCACTGACGCTTCGTGCTTCCGTCCCGAGAGCACGCGGAGCAATGGTCGGAGGAACCCGCGCGGCGACTGCGACTGCAGGCGTGGGAGCTGTCGACTCGGTCGAGCGCTCGTATCGGAGCTTCGCGTCATGCCGCTGAGCCGACTGAGCGTTGACCTCACGGGCGGCGGTGTCAACCCGCGAGCGTCAAAGTACTCGTTGAGTTGGGTCGACGCGCGGCGCGCACGGCGGTGTTCGCGCATCTTCTTCCCGACGAACGCCATCACCAAGACCGCTGCGAGTCCCACGACTGCGTAGAGAGCGCCGAGCACGATCGAGAGTGTCGGTGCAGTGGCCGACGAGGCGCTTTC
Source organism: Globisporangium takayamanum (assembly GCA_023333735.1). Classification (NCBI taxonomy): domain Eukaryota; phylum Oomycota; class Peronosporomycetes; order Pythiales; family Pythiaceae; genus Globisporangium; species Globisporangium takayamanum. Next base: position 17,470 of record JAASFL010000399.1, read on the forward strand.
AGCAGGCGACGTGACGTCTGTGTCGGGGATGTCGGCCGTGGACACGAGCGCCGTGTACTTCTTGAGCTCAAAGCGCTCGTCCGAGACGACGCAGAGGCGGTGGTCGCCCACGCTGCGCAGCGTCGCGAGGCTGTCGACGCAGCTGGTGAGTCGGATCGTCGGACGGATCACGCACGTCTGAGCCACTGGCACGTCCGACTCGCGGATCTCGAACGACTCGACTGAGGTGCCGCTCAAGTCTCTGGAGTCGTGGGGCATCAATGAGAGAGCGCGCAAGTGCGTTAGCGCCTTGAGTACAATAGCAGCAGAGCAAGCGACGAGACTCAGACATGTGACGTACAGGAGCCGCAGTCCTGGCGGAAGGCGCGTCAGCTCGATGCGCTGGATCGCGTTGCTTTCAAGCGAGAGCTCGACGAGCGAGTTGGGGAGCGACGTGTTTGTAATCGCAGTGAGCGCATTGCTCGCGAGCGACCTGAACACGCGATCAGTGCCGATAGAGCGCGCGTGAGTACCGAGAGCTGATCGCAGCCGATAGATATGAGACGGCAAAGCACGTACAGCGAGAAGAGGCGCGCTGGCAGCGCACTCGAGTCCACACGCTCGAGTCGGTTCGCGCTCAAGTCACTAGCGTCCTCGAGAAGTAGACAGACAGACATAAGACGCACGTCAGAGCCACTTCAGTGGAACGGATAAGACGAACGAGAACAAGTGACACAACGCACAGTGTGAGGTTCCATGCGTCCGTGTTGGCTCGAGGAAGCGCGAGTCCTGAGAGCGACGAGAGGTTGCACGCGCGCAGGACGCTGTATGTACACACAGAGAGATGGATCCGCACGTCAAGATGCGCAGCGGTAGATGTGAGACGAACACAAGTCTTGACACTTTGTCCATGCGCCTTCGTACATTTGCGTGAGGCTCGCGCTCGCACTCGAGAGGTCGACCGACACGAGTGGGTTCTCCGACGCATTCCTGTTCATCGCCACAGCCACAGTAAGACAGGTAGTGCGAGCTTGTGAGTCCTCTCTCGTTGCGTCTCGTTGTAGTACATGGTGATGCCGAGGAAGTAGTGGCGATGCGTACACGACAGCAGCAGGAAAGTCAGCAACGTGGACGTAGCGCACGACGCTTTGCTTCTGCGCGAGCAATGCGAGGTCGCCGCTCGGCGTTGGCTCGAGCACAAGCGTCGATGACGAGCAGCTGGGTGTCGTTCGCAGCGCGAGCTGCGTCCCGCTCTGCGCGGCGAGCGTCGTCTGCGAAGGGCATGCTGAGCTCGACATTCGGTGCTGGTTCGTGCACGCGAAAGAATCGCAAGTGCCTCGCCCTCTGTGTAGAACGCCTGGTTCTTTGGCAGCCAGCGACCGGCACAGCGTATTGTCGCCATCATGCTTCCTCGCGTGCTCAGCGGCAGTGAGCGAGCTCAGGCTCACCTAGTCCCCACCAGCAGGTGCAAATGGCGCGAGCGAATGTCACACGAGCGAGTCAGCGCTGCTGCTTACGCACCAGCTGGAGATGGTGGCGAGACATCGCTGGTCGCTGCTCGTCCATGCTGCGGTAGAACTGCTGCGGATCGCGCGGACTGCGCTCTCGCTCGTCTCTGTCGTCGCGCTCGTGGTCGCTGCTGCGGGCGCTAGTGCCAGTGCGCGCAGACGCGGTGCGCTTCTTCATCGCACTCGCTCGCTGTTGTGCGCGCAACCTCGAGGTCGATTCGTGTTATGTCTGCTGTCTGCGCTGCCCAGAACCTGACGCCTCGCCTTGTGTAATGATCGATCAGGAGGAGATCCAAGCTCTTCTCGCTGAGGCCGACATGCTCGAGGAAAAGCTCAAGCGTCTGAAAGCGGCAAAACAACGTGAAGAGGTGGTGGTGGCTCTCCTTCACTGAGAGATCTCCAACGTTCGTCGTCTACCAGCGATCACCAGTGTCATTGCGTACTTGCACATTAGTCTTGCATCTCCAGTTCCTACATCAGTCGTTTTTCAGCAATTCGAGCTGATCTAGCTGGTCTAGCTGGTCTTGGCCTGGATGAAGTCTGGATGATGGTGGTGCTGCTGTTGGCGCTTGATCGAGCGAGCGAGCAGCATGGTTTGACAGCATGCTGGACCGCGCCATCCCCATTAGCATCAACATCGTCGGTTGATGTCGTCTGAACGCTCGGCCACGACCCACTCATACAGCAGCAAAGCAAGCAAGCAGACACCACTCGGTACGATTGCAACAAAACCAGTGTCTTTGGCTCGTAGTTTGAGATTGCACGACAGCCACCTCCTTGTATCATAGGTCGATCGCAGTTTGAGAACTCCTAGGCTAAGTCAATACAGCCGCTTCACAACAACAACCAGTGTCTTGGTGGATCTTCAATCTCCAAACTCCTCCGCGATGTGAGCACCGACAGCGAGCACCGAGAGAGAGATCCGGACTCCGCGCGCGCGGTCCTGCCACCCACCCAATACACCAGCACCTCGGCCTCAGCGAGCAGGCAAACCAGTTTCTCTATCACCGAATGCTCCTGTTACCAGCTGCACACAAACTTGCGGCACCATGCGAGCCATCTGCTGTTCATGTCTGTCTGCGGCAGAACCGTATCCACCACCTCCGTTTCGGTCAACAGCCAGCATGAACGATTCTGTCGGACGGCGCCAAGACCAAGACCAAGAGCAGATAGATGCAGCACTGCGGAGTGTCTCCGTCTCAGCTTGTGTCTCGACATGCAAGGGCTCTCTCTCTCTTTCTGTCCCGATCTCTGTGTGTGCAAGTGCGCAAGTGTACGAGCGTGGTGTCTACATTCATCGTGTTCATCCTATCTG
>JAASFL010000400.1:0-20268 GCA_023333735.1 Globisporangium takayamanum
ACCTCAGCAACTCCGCAGCACACCACAAAGACCACACCACTCCATCTTTGCTTCCTCGCCCAGTTGTGTGATCATCACTCACGACTCTTCGGCAAAGCACCGTCGATCTCCGCTTAAGTGCGACGCCGATCCTTACAATCTGTGCACTCGAGCTTGAGTGGTGTTGTCGCCTGAAAAACGATAACTGATGTCATGCAGTGTAAATTACTGCGAAAGATAGCGCCTTGGCTTGAGCATAGAGCCGAAATCTTCACCCTTCAAGCCCCCGCCGCAGCGACGAGTTCGTGTTATTCATGGCTTCTTGGTGTGTTTGTTTCTGGTGCAATTCGTTCATCTATCCTGTTTCGTTGGACTTAGTCGTGGTTTTCGGTTCGCTCTTGCGACGATTTGACCGATCTCGTTTTGCGTGAGAAACAACATTCGAATGCTGTCGTTCTGCGTCTTCCCGTCCTTAACTCCTGTACACCCTTAGTTTCTTGCAAAATGTTTGGCTGGGGTCGACACGTAGCAGACGCCGACACTCCAATCGAGAGTAGAGTGAAACCGCAAGTTCTGCATGCGTGCTCGTGTGCGCCATCCAAATGCGCTTTGCGACTTGTTCGTTGGGGCACAACGTGCTGCTGCATGTATTGATTTGCCGACGTGGGGAGCGGAGCATTGCGCAGTGCTGTTTCTTCAAGCTCACCTGCTCGCACCACAAACGAACACAACAACGCACAGTAGCGCCTCTGACGTGGCCTGGCTACGCTCTCCTTTGCTGACTCGAACCCTCGGTCCGACGTCACGCTTCTCTGCAGCAACTCAATGATATCATACGACAGACCACCCCGCTTTGTAAGAACGTACTTCATTGCGAGTGCGTCTCGAGGCGAAGTTGACAAGTACTTGTGCTTGTCGTGAGAAAGCTCCCTTGCTTCTCGCCTGTGCATCGTTACTTCACATAATAGAGCGTCGTCCTGTGCCCACATCATCATCCACCTCGCGCTCCATGTTCCCTTTCACCTTCGGCTCGCAGCGACACCGTTTAAACGCCCACGCAATCACGCGGTTTGCATTCATGCTCTCGGGCACCAGCTACGTACGGCATTGAAAACAGGTCCGACAGGCCGACAGCATACAGCTGCACGCCACTTCAGGAAGCACTACGCGTAGGGGAAAGCTGCGAGCGGAATGAGCCTCCGTTAGCACAGCATGCGCCTTGCTGTGGTGCATCGCTGCTATTGTTTCTTTCTGGATCTTGCAAACACAAATTAGTCGGAGCGGGCGGGCGGCGCTGCCAAAAAAAGCGAAGCGTCAGGGCGTTTCGGCCCCGAAGTGACAGTCAGCCCTCCATCCTCGTCTTCCATCCTGCCTCTTCGGACTCGTCTCAAGTCACTAAGTCACCACTTGGAACGTCTAAATTTGGTTTTATTTATTTGATACCTTTATTTATACTTGTTTTTGAAATTTTTAAAAGTTAAGTGACTATTTAGCTACTTTTGTTAAAGATTCATGGCCATTTAGTAATCGCTCGGCATTTGCTGCCACGTTGCTCTTTTGAGCCAGAGCAAAAAGATCCTGACGGCATGCGCAGCACAGTCTTCGCAGCCGCTGTGTGTGCCGCAGCAGCGCTGCCCCTTCACGCCTCCGCAGCGCTGTCTTCACTGAGCAGTCTCCACGGCATCTCACCTGCGTTGCAGAGCACGCTCGCAGTCGTCTCGTCGGTACGTTACTCGCGCGCACATGCGCTCTCTCTCTCTCTCTCGATGCCAGTGGCACTCGCAGTGCTCACTAGATGGGATCTATGATCTCAGTCATCGCGCTCACTCTGGACGCATGTGCACTGGATGTCCATGTACTCACACACACCTATGTGCATCATGCGTACGTACGTACATGCGCAGTTTACGTGCGACGGCGGTGCGAAGCGCTTCGACCTCGCGCGCATCAACGACAACTACTGCGACTGCGACGACGGCAGCGACGAGCCGGGCACGTCTGCGTGCTCGCACACGCCTGCCGTCTTCCACTGTGCGAACGCAGGCTTCTACTCGCAGGACGTCCCCACGTCGCGTGTGAACGACCAGATCTGCGGTACGTCCATGCTGTCGCGCCATTGCTCTATGGGTTTGGCTTGATTCTCATCGTTTATATATGTGGCTATCTATCTTTATACAGACTGCTGCGATGGCTCAGACGAGTACGCCAGTGGCGCGCAGTGCCCAGTCACGTGCGCAGCGCTCATGAAGACGTTCCAAGAGGACAAAGCTGTCGAGATCGCGTCGATGGAAGCTGGCGAAGCCGACCGCAACGTCCTCGTTGCCGAGTCTGCAGCAGCGTACAAAGCGGACCAGGACAAGCGCGCAGCGCTCGAGACGTCGATCTCGACGCTCAAAGTCATGCTCGAGCAGCAAGAGGCGCGCAAGTTGCACGAAGAAGAGCTCGAGCGCAACGACCGCGTCACGCGCTTGCGTGCGAACCAGCAGACGTTGCTGCAGCAGCTCGGGCTCGCGGACCTCTCGCACGAGCAGCTGAGTCTCATTGTCTTGGAGCTGAGCAAGCACTTGGACTCGCCGGACGAACTCCTCGCGCTCATTGCTCGCGAGCGCGCGAGTGTGAGCGCCACGCGTGCGACGCCACTGCCGCCATCGCCTATTGAAGAGCAAGAGGCGGCGTTCCGTGTCCGCGATGAAGCGCGACAGCGTGAAGCTGAGCGCATTCAAGCGCTCTTGGACGAGCGCCGCGCCGCGCGAGAAGCTGCTGCTGCTGCTACGAGTGACGACGTCCCAGGTGTCGGTGGATCTGAGTCCAAATCCGAGTCTGATACCAATTTTGAGTCTACCGACGACTCAGATCTGGTTCTCCCAGACATTGAAGAGCGACCAGCAAAGCTGCTGTTCCAGGAGCTCCATGCGCACAACGACTACGAACGACCAGAGGCAGCGCAAGCGCGCTCGACGCTCGCCGAGACGACGCAGACGCTCGCAACTCAAGAGACTGACTTGCGAGCGCTCGATGCAAAGCTCACGAAAGCGTACGGTCCCGACCGCGTGCTCTATGCGTTGCGCGACCAGTGCTACGAGACGCAGTCGGGCGAGTACACGTACGCGATCTGCGTCTTCGGCGACGCGAAGCAGAGCAACACGCGCTTGGGGGCGATGCAAGACGTCCGTGACGACGAGGACTTGACGACGTTGGCGTTCTCAGGCGGCGACAAGTGCTGGAACGGACCCGAGCGGTCGATCCAAGTCACGCTCGAGTGCGGCGCGCTCCCAGTCGAGCTCTACGCAGTCGACGAGCCGGCGACGTGTGTGTACACAGCGAAGCTCCGGACGCCGCTCGCGTGCGACCAGCGCAACCGCGACCGCGTGCTGTCGCCAACGAGCGGCGCGGCGCCGTTTACACCGCACCACGTCGAAGTGACCGTGTCGGCGACGCTATAGAAGAGTGGGGATGAGTCCGGATGCCAGTAGTGGCGCAGTGAAGGAGTCAATGGGACGGTGAGTATGTGTCTTCTGCATCCTCACGATGCAGGGCGCCGCCACTAGATCACAGCGAGCAGAGCAGGACACATAGTGTCATCAGCTTGACAGGAGACGAGCAGGTGCAATGCAAATGGACCTTGGGCTCTTGCACTCTCTCTCTCTCTCTCTCGTATCGACTCAGTAGCTAGAACCGTGTGTTGCTGAACGCGTTCGCACCGCCGAACGCTTGCTGTTGCTGTGGCTGCGCTCCCTACATCTGCTGCTGCTGCTGAGGTTGGTAGAAGCCTTGAGTCGAGTGCTGTTGCGGTGGTGGTGGGTAGAAGCCCTGAGGCTGCTGGCCGTAGAACTGCTGGTGTTGTTGCTGAGCAGGCGCTGCGTGGTGCTGGAACGCGGGCGTGAAGCCTGGCGCACCGGGTGCAAAGTGACCGCCGCCACTGCTACTGCTCATTGCTGGTGCGAGTTCAGCAAATGGATCGACAGGTGGTGCTGCAACTGGCGGAGCTGGCGCTGCTGCTGCAGGCGTGAAGCCAAACGCTGGTGGCTGCGGCTGCCGCTTCACAGGACTCGCTGGGAACCCAAACGCGTCCATGCGCTTGCCGTCGAGACTCGAACCACCGCCGCCGCCTCCTGTCGGCGACGGAAAGCTCGCAAAGTTGGCAAAGCCGTCTGTAGGCGCGACGTTCCATGCTGCCATCGCAGCGCTGCTACTATCTGTCTTGGACACCGTGCTGCTGCTTGGTTGGAAGTCCATGTCGAGCAGGTCCATCGCTGGCTTGGACGACGACGACGACGACGCTGGGACGGTCTCTTTCCGCGCTTCGGTCGTCTTCTTCGTCGCTGCTGGCGTGGCACTTGCGCTGTCGCGCGTCTTCGCAGCACCTGTCGATGATGCCGCCTTTGCTGTGCTGCCACCACCGCCGCCTTTGCGCAATGGTGGCATCGGACGCCCTTCCATCATCTCGTCAATGCACTGCATGACATGGTCGAGCGTCGCGCGCAGCTCCACGTCGGCTGTGAGCATGCGCTTGATGAGCGCGTGGACATCGGCCGAGTACTTGGACCCTTCTGGGATCGTGTATCGCTCCGTGCGCAGTCCGTCCGGTGGGAACGGTGGCTTGAAGAACGCCATGGTGTACAGGATGCAGCCCATAGCCCAGACGTCGACTGCCTCAGTGAGCTCACCGGCGCCAAACATCGCAGTGCCTTCGACGTCTGCGAGCTCAGGCGACCGGTACATTGTCGTCGTACGCTTGTCGACGTTCTCGAGCTCGCGCGCGGTCTTCTTTCGTCTTGAGACTGCGGTCCGTCGACGCACGAGCCAAAGTCGCAGAGCTTGTAGACGCCGTTCGCGGCCATGAGGAAGTTCTCGAGCTTGAGGTCGCGATGCGCGATCGGCGGGTCCTGCTGGTGGAGCAAGTTCACAGGGCTGTTGTACACGTATCATCGAAGAGATAGAGTAAGCACCAATGGTGCGTGAGTACGTGATGGAGAAATCGCTGGCTAGTGTGAAGTCATCGAGGACTCTCTCCATGTGAGCCACAGCAACACCACATGCATTACGCGCAACGCACACACAGAGCTGTCGAAAGACGCGTAGGAGCTCGCGCTCGGTGAACCGCTTCTCCCCCATCTTCACCATGTTCTCGTACAAGTGGCCAGACGGACAGTACTCCATGAGAATGAAGACTTCGCGCTCAGCGCCTTTGACGCGATTCGTCTGCGACGCAATGAACTCGACGATCTGCGGATGGCGAAAGCGCTGGTGCATGCGGATCTCGCTGTGGATCCACGCAAGCGTCGTCTCGTTCTCCGCGAACAAGCGCTTGAGCACCATGGGCTTGGCGCTCGACGACACGGCATCTTTGACAAGGAAGATGAACGACGAGCCGCCTTCGCCGAGGTACTTGACCACTTCGACCTCGTACCGACCGATCGTCGTGCGCTTGCCAATGTGCTGCTGCACGTTCCCCATACTGGATCAACTGTACGCAGAGACGAGTGAGGTGAGTGGATCGATGTGCTGGCAGGAGGAGCTGGCTGTGCGAGTGCGAGCAGGTCGCGATGATCTGCAGTGCGACGAGCGAGGCGTCCGTTTCAACGTCGTTTCGCGTCCTCTCGATTCAAATGGAAGTATAAACTTTAGCTTGAACGATTCGATGTGGCACTTTCTATAGTGCAAAAGACCAAACAAGTGTGCATCTACCTCGTTTATATCATGCTCCAATGTTACAATTGCTGAGACTTTTGCGTACAAATAGTAAGAGTGCATTCCATTTTGCTGTGACAGCGAATGATATATTGAATTTTGTATGTTGCTTTCTCTCGATAGCCATCCGTAGAGTCTTCTATTGCAGTGTCTCGATCGAAAGCCACTGGTTTGCACGCTACTCCATCGCCTCGACCTACGACGACGACAAGCAGCACCGAGCGACGACGACGAGATGAAGCACGGCGTGGCGTTCCGCAAGCTCAACCGCACGTCGGAGCACCGATGGGCGATGCTCCGGTGCGTTTGCATCCATTTTGGCTGCAGCTGCGCTCGCTATCACTAGCAACGAGCGTACAAAGCAGTCGTCCTCATCACGATGCACATGTGGCACTGACATCCTCCTTTGCTCTATCAATCGCTCGCTCTCTCTCTCTCTCTCTGTATGAACAGCACGATGGTGGACCAGCTCATCACGCATGAGCGCATTCGCACGACGCTGCCAAAGGCAAAGGAGCTCCGTCGCGTCGCGGACCAGGTCGTGACGCTCGCGAAGCAGGGCGACGAGCCAGCGCGCAAGCGCGCACAGGCGATCCTGCGCACACCGGAGGCAGTCGAGAAGCTCTTTGACGTCTTTGCGCCGCGCTACGAGTGCGTTTCTTTCTCTATACTCTCGCGTTGGTATGGCTCGCACAGTATCAAGACTAACACCTATCGCTATGTCTGTGTATCTGGGTCGGTAGAGCGCGCCAGGGCGGCTACACGCGCATCCTGAAGGCGGACTTTCGACAGGGCGACGGCGCCGAGATGGCGGTGATCGAGTACATTGACCGGTGTGTCCATCGCTCGATAGCTCTCTTGTCTGCTCAGATCGACTCATAGATGGACACTGGAGCTGACTGTCGGTTGTGTGGCTGTTGTCTGGATGAGCAGACCGGGTGAGATGCGCAAGGCAAAGCCGCCGCAGGGCATCGCAGCGATCAACGCAGCGTTCGAGGCGCAGGCGACGCAGTAACGAGTCTGTGGATGTCCGCACGCTCTTGTACTCTCGGTCTCTTTGATAGGCGACTGATCCAAGCGCACAGTGGCTGGCACTAGATCGATCGATTGTACGAGAGCAAGAGAGACTGCGACTGGTAGATAAGACAACAACAACACACATACACACACACTCGTACACGTTGATACTCAGCAGTGCACGCATGAGAGTCGCATGAGCGTCGAGCCTCGAGTCTTGCAAGGCTGAAGGAGCGCGAGTGTCAATAACGTTATCGACATCAACCGTCATCAATGTCCAAAATGTCAAAAAGAGACATGTCCAAAACGTCAAATAAGCACGTCGACTTGTACTACATCGCCTGCGAGTCGACGATGAGCGCTTCATCGTCGTCCTCCATCTCGTCGTCTTGTCCCTCTTCTTCCGGCTCTTCGAGCTGCTGCAGACGCTCATTCACGACAAGCAGGAGCTTCTGCACATTCGTCATGTCTGCGCGCAACTGCAGCAGCTCCTGTCGGTCGCGCGTCAGCGCTTTCGCTGCAGCTTCGCACGCTCGCGTCGCGCGCTTCATCGCGTTAGCACCAGTGCTCTGCTGTTCGCTGCTGCTGCTATTGACAATGGCACTGTCATCCGCGTTATCGCCAGCTGCAATGCGGCGCTGGAGCTGCGCGTACCCAAACTGGTAGGTCGCAATGACCGCCGTCTCAAAGCAAAAGAGACCGCGGAGGTCATCGAGCGCAACGGGCGTCGTGACGTACTGTCGACCTAGGACTGACTGGCACTCGCTACAGAGCAGTTCGTGGTACGAACTCCCAGCATCGACGCCAGTGCGCGACGTCTGCGGTGTCGTGCTCGCTGCGATGTTCGTCACGGCGCTGAGCGACAGGAGCGCGAGCTCTGCGTTCCCGCCCACGAGCGCGTGCGTGTCGCCAAAGATCGAGCGACACGTGCCGCACTGGAACACCGCTGGCACAGCTGCGCCTTCATCGCCGTTGCCTTCGTCATCAGATGCGCCTGTGTCGCTGGCGTCCTGCTCGTCACTGCTCTCGAGATCGACAGCTGTCTCACGGTCGTTGCGTGCGAGTGTTTGGACAGAACCGACGGCTGCGCCTTCAGTCTTTAGCTCCACGTCACGCTTGAGTTCGGTCTTTACCTGTGCTGCTGGCTTGAGTTCGGTCTTGACGCTAGCTGTCGTAGCGCACGCTGCTACTGATGCGACTGCACTGTGCGTAGTGGTGCGCTTGTGGCTGCCGCTACTGCGCTCATCCTCTTGCCAATGCCGCTTGTAGTGATGCTGCTGCTGCTGGTCATTCTGTGTGCCGCTCGAGTACTTGGCTGCAGCGGCGTTTGCAACGATCTGCTCGGGCGTAACGAGTGACGGCGCTTTGCGACTGCGCGCAGGGCTGTGCGTCTGTATCTTGCGCACTTTGGGCTTCTCTTCTTCCTGTCTCTGCTGCTGCTGATTATCCTCCCATGGCTCGTAGTCGCTGTCGCTGCCGTACGGATCGCTGCGCTTCTCGGATCGACGTCGTCGCTTGCCTGCCATGCTGATGCTGATGCGAGTCGTCCACTGACCGAGACAAAAGGATAAAATCCAATAATGCAATGCAATTTTATGTGTACCACCTCACTATATCCAGCACATTATCTCCTCAACCTCTCTTCGCACTGCGAGAAGACTCCTCCTTCCTGCATCAGAACGGAGCACCACTGCAGCGCTGCAGAGGTGTCTGTGACTCCGTCTGCTGTGGCGCAACAGATTGCCTTGCGCACAGGACTTCTCAACACTTGACTGTCGTGTTTCCCATAAAAGTTGCCAAATATATGTTCACAGTTCAACAATACAGTACAACATCGTACGCTACATGCCAACCCGATTGACCTGCACACTGCTGCTGATATCGTCGTCGCCATCGCCAGCGCTGTCGTCTGCTGCAACGTGGTGCTGGAGCTGCTCCACTCCAAGTTGGTAGCTCGTAATCGCCGTCGTCCGAAAGCAAAAGAGACCGCGGAGCTCATCGAGCGCAACGGGTGTCGCGACATACTGCCGCCCTAGGACCGCCTCGCACTCGCTGCAGAGCAGTTTATGGTATGAACTACCTGCGTGGACGCCGGAGCGCGCAGTCTGCAGCGCTGGGCTCACTGTGATGTTCGCCACAGCGCTGAGCGAGAGCATCAAGGACGTCTTGCGCGAGCCCACGAGCGCGTACGTGTCGCCAATGATCGAGCGGCACGTGCCGCACTGGAACACCGCTGGCATCGGGGCGTCGTCATCGTCGGCATAGTCCTCATCAACGTCGTCATGGCCAGCGTCGGTGGTGGCTTCGAGGACGCGGTCGTCCTCGTCCTCGTCGTCATCCTCGTCTGACGCATTGTCGTCGTCCAGCTCGTCGCTGCTCTGGAGATCGACGACTGCGAGCTCGTCACTGTCTTTGCGTGCGAGTGTGGGGGCGAAAGCGACTGGTGGCGCTTCCGCCTTGAGCTCTGGCTTCACCTTCACTTCACGCTTGAGCTCTGTCCGTACTTGTGCTGTAGGCTGGAGCTCTGCCTTTACGTTCGCTTTCGTATCGTACGCTACTGATGTTGCGACTGGTGCGAGTGTGTTGTGCGTAGAGGTGCGCTTGTGGCTGCTGGTGCTGCGCTCGTCCTGCCGCTGTAGGCGCTGCTGCTGGTCATTCTCAATGCCCGCCAGTCGAGCTGCAGCAGCGTTTGCAATGATCTGCTCGGGCGTAACGAGCGACGGCGCTCTGCGACTGCGCGCAGGGCTGTGCGTCTTGCGTGCTTTACGCTTCTTCTCCTGCGCCCACGGCTCGTAGTCGCTGTCGTTGCTGTCGCTCCCGTACGGATCGCGTCGCTTGTTCAAGCGACTCCTGCGCTTGCCTGCCATGACGATGCCAGTCATCAGTCAGCCGGTCCACTGAGCAGGAATTTCTCAAAATTCACAAAAAATAGTCTATTTTTAGCATAAATGTTCACATTTGAACAATCACGACAACCTTCGCGTCCTAGATGAGGACGACTCTCATGCGAACTGCTAGCGTCGTCAAGCGAAGCGTTCTTTCACGTTCGTGTATTGTATGGGCCAGGCAGTTGTCCTACGCACTCGCGCCATGGCGTTCGTCTGGACACTGCAGCGTCCTATTGCTCTCTTTCTCTCTCTCTCTCGCTGTCTTCGTGCGCGGCTCCATGCCCCTTGGTGTCGTCTCGGTCGTTGGTTGCGCAGCCGGGTCCGACGCTTCTCGTGTCGAAGGCGCGCAATGTGGACGTGGCAGCTTGTGCTTATAGTGTCTTGTGCTGCTTGTTGTTGTATGTTGGGAGCTGGCGTGTCTCTCGAATCGTCCTGGACGGAAGGTCGCACCAGTGCGTCTCGGACGCAGGGACTATGGTCGCTCGGTTCTGTTTCTCGTTTGCTACGTATCATCTTCTAGGACTACGACTGGCCACGCACTCTGTGGCGATGGCACAGGATGGCGCGTGCGTGTCGGCTAGTGGTGCTGATTGCCGGCGCCGCGGAACGCCGCGTACTGCTGGTGCAGGTCGTCAAACCACGGATGCGACATCGCCGCACGCGCAGAGATGCGCCGACTTGGCTCGTACACGAGCATGCGCTATCGTAGAGAGGCACCACTGTGAGCCACTCCTCTCGGTGCACAAGCAGCAGTACAAAGTCCAGTCCAACGACACGGATCTGATTGAATGGAGGACGGACGTACCGAGAGCAGATCGAGTCCGACGTGGTCGAGCTGCGGGACAATCTTGCTCAGCGGCTGCGGACGCCACTTGGGGAAGCTCGTCTTGTAGTCTGGGAGGCTCGAGACGCCTGGCCAGCTCCCTTCATCTGGCGTTCCCAGGACGCTGTCCGTCGCACACAGCCACACAACCAGAGCCACGATGAGTCCAGCGTCCAAGTCCTCGCCCAGTCTAGCTCAGCCTGCTAGGTCAGTCAACTAGGACGCACCGGAAGATCCGAAAGAGCTCGTCGATCTCCGAGTCGCCGGGGAAGAGTGGCTGCTTGTTGACCATTTCGACAAAGATGCAGCCGATGGACCACGAGTCCACGGGCGTGGAGTAGTGCTTCGCGCCCAAGAGGATCTCTGGTGCGCGGTACCAGAGCGTCACGACTTCGTGCGTGTAGCTGCGGATCGGGATCCCAAACGCGCGCGCCAAGCCAAAGTCTGCGAGCTTGAGGTTCCCGTACTGGTCAATGAGCAAGTTCTGCGGCTTGAGGTCGCGATGGAGCACGCGGTTCGCGTGGCAGAACGCGATGCCAGCGAGGAGCTGGTAGAGATAGCTCTTGATCTGCATCACGTCCATGCGCTGCGGCGTCTTCTCCAAACACTTCTTCAGGTCCTGGTCCACGAACTCAAACACGAGGTAGAGCTTGTTCTGCTGGTGAATGACGTCGTAGAGGTACACGACATTCGGGTGCGACGACAGCTCCTTCAAGAGCGAGATCTCGCGCATCGCAGTCGACGGCACGCCTTCGTCATCTGCTTCTAAGCGGATCTTCTTGAGCGCCACGACGCGGTTGTTGGCCAAGTCGCGCGCTTTGTACACAATGCCGTACGTGCCTTCGCCGATCTTCTCGACCTTTTGGAAGTTCTCCATTGTGTTTGTCTGTAGCTATGTGTTGCTGTGTGTCTGTGTGTTGCTGTGGCTGTGTGTTGCTATGTGTTGCTGTGGCTGTGGGTGTAGGTGGGTCCTATGCTACACGATGGAGCACTAGAGCGAGAGCGAGCGAGGGGGAGGGAGGGAGCTGCTGCTCGTGTGGGTCGACGCACTGCGAATGAGTGAGAGCGAGGTGCAGACGGCGCGAGTATGAACGAGTGGCGCAGACGAGCTGGATCAGACGCTGCTGCAGCTGCAATGGGGGCGAAAGCGCAAGTGGCGCGCGTCCTCGCTGCTGTGTCTGCGTCTGCTGCTCGTGCGGCGGTTGTTGCGGCAAACGTGGTCGAGATGACTGAGTTGCTGCTGCTGCTTGACTGGCACGCAAAAGTTGCTGTTGTGAAACCCTCCAGTAGCGCATACTGTGGACTGCTAAATAGCCTACTATCAAGTTGAAGAGGTCCATTGTCGACACTCGTTGCTTCCTTCCGACCAACTTCACGACAAGCTCCTGCTCGTGCTCGTGCTCCAGCGTCTCTCTCTGTGAGAGAGAGATTTCATCGCTCGTCCATAGCTCAAGTCTCGTAGCTATAGCTAGCATGCGAGTGGAGTCGAGCAACTGGAGTTGTGGACTCGTCCGAACGAGGAGTAGAAAGTCATATTTGAGAATTGAAGGACGACCAAGGGCTCTTGTTCTCGACGAGTCTCCAACCTACTCTTCTCGCTCGATCGCTTTCGCCAGGACTCGGCTAACACTGTCGTGTGGATGTCCAGTCGGATCTTGGTTGTCAGACACGAGAGCTGCTTCTCGACCCAGTCCAAGCCCTCCGCTGCCTTCTCGCTCTCTCTGACGCAAGTCAGCACATATGAAGCGCATGTGAAACCGATCCATGCGATCCAGACGCTCCTGATGATCGTACTGATGATGAAGGTGGAGACACTGGAGGAGATAGCGACACTATCACACGCTCGGCTTCTTTTGCACCTGGTCTTCATGCTCAAACACAAACGACCAGTGTCTCGTAGTTCTCCTAGAGCTGGCGGACGATGTATGGAAGCGAGAGAGAGACGCCTGGACTCAACACCTCACGAACATGTGCGCGCATTGCTGACTGCATGTCGTGCGCTCTCGTGTTCAGTGGTCACAAGAAGCAAGAGAAGAGAGCATCATCCGTGTGTCGCACACTCAGAACTGGGACTTGCGAGCTCCGACCCTCAATTAGCCGTCAGGTGCGATCGCGATCGCGATCGCGATCTGCTTGCTATCTTCAGCAGTTCCGTGTCTGCGCTCTGCCTTGTGCTGGTGCTGCTAGCTGTCGATCGCCATGCGAGATGCGTTCATTCTCGGACTCGCGAGCTTCGTGACAGTCGCACGCGTACCGTCCAGCCACGCAGCATCCTTCTTCAGCGACTCAGAATGGCCGGCATGCACTGCGAACGCACCGCTAGTGGCGACGTCAACCAGCTCGCTGCCATCACGTGCGACTTCGACAACCTGCTCAGCGCGAAGCTCCTGAGCGAGATCAGCAGCACACCAGAGCAACGGTCACTCCAGCCGGAAGCGGACGCACTTGTAGACCTGACCCGGCAGATCCAGCGCTTGCAGCTCGGAGCCAGCAGCAGCTCCGAGACGTCAGCAACTGCACCAGGGTTGACCACGAAAGAGACCAAGTCAGACGCCGCCAAGCAGCGCGCAGCTGAGCAAAATCAACAGCTCGCAGCGCTCTACTGCCAGCGCGCACAGTCCATCTTGCGCAACGTCGACTTTGATGCCTCGGCGCGTCTCTCAGCCACTCTCTTCAGTGCCGTGTCGTCCACCCAAGACGTGGAAAGCGACGAGCCAGAGCATCAAGAAGAAGGAGACCGTAATGACAGTCGCAAGCTCCTTCAGATCGACCACGGCACACCGGCTCCTACTCTTTGCGGTGTCGAGAAAGCACTCGACGACGCTGTGACTGCGATCGCACTCGCTCCAGACTGTGTGGACGCGTTTGTCCTCGCTGCACAGTGCGCTCGTGCACTTGGCAATACGACTCACGCTGTCGAGTTCATTGTACTTGCGCGCCAACGGACTGGTACCGACGACACTCGACGCATCGACCAACTTGCACGCGAGCTCGCAGTCGACGCACAGACGCTCCCACTCGACAGCCTCGCGCCACCGCTCAAGACGACACTGGCACTCCTCGCAATCTTTGACACGCCAAACCAAGACGAGCAACAGCAGCAGCAAGGCGACGAGGATGAAGACGAGAGTGAGGAGCCAGAGGACCGCGGAGGCAGCAGTGACGAGCGCGAGCGCTTCTACGAAACGATGCGCACGGGCGTTCGCACACTACACGCCATTGCCACAGCGCCGTGGCTCGCGAACCTCGAGACGATGATGTATGAGAACGTGCACCACCAGTGTGCGAGTCGCGACGATGTCCACGCGCTCGAGGCGGCGTTCGATACTACAGCAGCGTTCCTCGGCGCGCTGCTTGCGCACGACCTCACAGTCGTAGCGCTAGGGCTAACTGACCACCTCAACAGTGTCCAGGAGCTCTTGGCAGCAGTCACAGCAACGGTGCGAACAGCAGGAACGCGGCGTCAGCAGCTCGTAGAGAACCGCTCAGTGCGCAAGTGGCTCGCACAGACGCTCGCACCGGCAGTGCGGCGCTTTCCGACGCAGATCGGACGCATGTCGCTCTCCGCACTCGAAGCAGCAGTGGCAAACAGCGCCGGCATCTCGCAGTCGCACCAAGAAGCAGTGCTAGCAACGCTTATGCGCGATGCGCTGCTTGTGCTCACGCGCGTGCTGCTAGCGATGGCGAGCTGGCGCCGCTGCACGACCATGCCTCACGCGCTGCCGTACGCGGAGCTGTGCGCGGACTTGGCGAAAGAGATCGGTGCGCGTGACGGCGCGTTCTCAGGGCTCTCGCGCTTCGAGCTGATCTGCAGCGACGTCTACGCGCGAGGTCTGCTGGAGCTCACGCCAGAGCACACCGACGCGCTCCAGCTCCACCAAGAGAGTCTCCAAGCAGCACTCACGACAAAAGACAGGAGCTACGCACTGCGGTGCCACCACCACGTTGGACAAGCGCTCTTGCGCATGGGCGAGCTCGAGCTCGCACAGAGCGAGTTCACCGAGATGCTCACGATCAGTCGATTGCTCGGTGAGTCGCGCATCGAGAGCTTGGCGCAGTACGAGCTCGGCGAGTGCTGTGTGCAGCGCGGGAACCTCCCGCAGGCACACACGCACTTCAAGCACGCGCAGACGTTGTGCAACCAGACAGCGAATGCTGGCGGTACGTGGCGCACGCAGTCTGTGCAGCAAGCGATTGTGTTCTACGCAGCGATGAAGCCTGCGCGGCGCGGCGCAATCCGCATCGCGTCAGCAAAGCCTCGTCCGCGTCGAGGCAGCTTTGTGCGCACAGCGTCGCTGCTGCAGCAAGTCACACCGGCATCGGACGTGCTCTCGTCCTCCGATGACGAGTCGCTTGTAGACGCACCAAAGCTGCGCCGCCCGGCGATCTGGATTGGTCCACCGAAGCTCCAGCCCAAGACCGAGCGCGACAGCAAGCGATCGCTCGTGCAGACGCTCTTGGGCGAGCAGACAGATTCGCTGATCGTCGATGAAAGTCTGGACATCAGTGACGACAGGAACCAGAATGCAGTAGCAGTGACAACGACCGTGACTGAGAAGCTCTTTCGCACAACAGCTGCAGCAGTCGAGCGACCGCAAACGCCAAAGCGCAGTGCAGCAAAGCCTCGACGCACAGGCGCGTGGCGCGACTCTGTGTTCACAGTGCCGCCGTCGTACACGGAACTCCAGTCGCTCGCTGCAGCAGCGTGCTCGCCATGAGACGCTTCGCGTCGCTTCGTGCACTTGGATCCATCACTCGACTCTTTAATAGACAATGTATAAACGAAATACAATTCTTAGCCTTTACAGTTTACAAGTAAGTCGATTTGCATCGAGTCTCAATGATGGAGTATGTTCATCACATTTGCTCATAACTTTGTAAAATGCAAGTTTATGTTGTCGCACTGAAAGCACTGCAACTGAGTATGAGTGAATCAACATGGAATCTGCGGTCCCGAGTGATTTGTTTAATTTAGGGACAAAATCCCGTGTCCCGCGTTTCGATAATCATACATGGACATGAATGTGCTGTTTGTGTATAGCACATTGACATGGCCATTCGTTTCGGGGCAATCGGGACTACAACTTGCATGCGGGATGCGTCCCGTAGTGTATGAGGGCGTGCTTGGAGCCGCTGGTTTTGCCCCCTTCGCCAGCTCGCCGCCGCCACACAAAGCAACTCCACCGCAGACACAAGATGGCGCTCGTCAAGAACTCCCTCCCGGCCATGAAGTGCGTCTCTCTATTGCTGCGACGTGTGCTGCGATGTGCACACGCTCTGTGTGTGAGCACGTGTCGTCCTCCTTCTATCTTCTCTTCTCTTGCGATGGCGTGGCGCGCAAGATCTGGCGCATGCCAAACAAAAAAGCGAGCGCAATCTGTCTGCGCGCTCGCGTCGAGGAAGCGGAGGAGGCGGACGAGCGTGACGCAAGCAATCGAGCGGGCGTGGTGCAACGCATTCGTAGAATCGGCGCACTCACAGCTGCATCCTCTCTCTTATGTGTGTGCGTCTGCACAGGGTTGCCGGCCAGCAGGTCCGTGGCATGGCCACTGAGAAGCAGAGTACGTTTGGCTCTCGAGTGCTTGTGCTCTCTTGAGCATTGACAGAGCGCTTGGGACTCACATATGTTCTCTCTCTTGCGCTTGTACACAGTTCTCATGCGCATTGGTGCGACGTCGAACATCGCGAAGATCACCAAGTCGATGAAGATGGTGTCGGCTGCGAAGATGCGTGGTGCGGAGAACCGCATGAACGCCGGTCGCCCGTTCACGGTACGCGTCTCATGTCGATACTCACATTCATATATAACGATCCCACCACTCACATTCTATCTACAAATGATACCAACAGGCGTGGCTCGACAACCTCAACGGCAAGAACCGCGTGCTGGAGCGTGACGGTGTCGTGCCAGCGGACGAGCTCACGGGCGAGCACGCGTTCGTCGTCGTGTCGTCGGACCGTGGTCTCTGCGGTGGTATCAACTCGGGCATTGCAAAGGCCGTGCGCAAGCAGCTCGGCACGGAGAACGCGTCGGCCGAGCTCTTTGTCATTGGCGACAAGGGCCGCGCGCAGCTTCGCCGTGAGTACGGCCCGCAAATCCGCGGCAACGTGACCGAGACGTTTGCGAACCCGCCGAACTTCACGGTCGCGTCCGCGATCGCCGAAGGTGTCGTTGCGACTGCCAAGTCGGACAACGAGCACGTGCACGTGGTGTACAACAAGTTCCAGTCGGCGATCGCGTACTTGCCGTCGATCCGATCGCTCGCGGTCTCGGTCGACTCGGACGTCCTCGCGGGCTACGAGCTCGAGCCGGACAACCGCGAAGAAGTGCTCGCGGACCTCAAGGAGTTTGAGATTGCGTCGGCGATCTACGAAGGGCTGATTGAGAACTCGACGAGCGAAGAGAGCTCGCGCATGTCGGCGATGGAGAACGCGACGACGAACGCGCAGGACCTCATTTCGTCGCTCACGCTCGTGTACAACAAGGCGCGCCAGTCGCGCATTACGACCGAGCTGATTGAGATTATTTCCGGTGCAGCGTCGCTCGACGGCTAAGCGGCTGTCGAAAAGTGCAGTGTTGTCGACATTTTCGACAGTGTCGAGAACAACAACAATGTGCACTATGCAAGAAGCCACGTGCTGCTGCGTTGTGCACGAGTGGATGCAATGCATGCGCGTTGCAGCGATTTGTGTATGACGCAGCAGCAGCAGTAGGAGCTTGCACGCTGGGAATGAGATCACGCGTGATCAGCAGTCGCTTTCTCCTTCTTCACCTTGTGTCCGCGACCTCCTTCATCATGATGCGAGCGAGAATCAATACAACTGGAGACAATGAATCAGTACAGTGTCGTCGTCGTGTTTGCTTTTGGTCTTGCGTTGCGTTGTGTTCGTTTGATGAGGATGGACACTCGATCATCATCATCGTGCGTGCTCTTGGTCACGAGTGAAACTATTTCGTCACCTGGTGCTGTTGCCAACACGCGTCTGTTCGCTTGAGTGCGTCGCACACCTCAATGCCCTCAGCGCATTCACAGCAACGACACGCACATATGCGCCAAGGACTCGGGGGCATACACGGACATCTAGGACTCGGCCATCAACGAGGGACAGCAACTAAGGCTGCATCAAGCTACAGCGTCATTCGGATTGATGGAGAATCAGGAGAGCAATAAAATCATGGACAATGCAATGTATTGTTGTGTCTCGTGATTGATGTCTCATGTGCACAAGCTGGTCTTCTTCTATCGTGCGACGTCTTCTTCCGTCTCGTCGTTCATCGTGCGTGTGCGCTTGTTCTCGATGCAAGCGCCACGCAGTCACTTTGCTCACGCTGTGTGTGACTCTCTAGTTCTTGGAGAAGTACGCCGAGACTTGGTCCATGACGAGCCACTGGATGCCGTACGACGGACAGAGACGCGTGAGGCGCGGCACGAGACCCTTGTAGAGCGCTGGAAAGCCCTCTTCTTTCGCAATCACGCGCATGGCTTGGACCATGCCAGTGTACTTGGGCGCAACGCCTGCAACGGTCTCTTGCGCCATCAACCGCGTCTTCACAACGTCCATTGGGCAGTTGATGCACGGCCCTGGGATCGCACCGAGCATACCGGTCAAGCCGCTCTTCCACGCTGGGAGCGTCTCGCCGTCCTGGAGCTTCCAGACGTACTTCTTGATCGCGTTGTTCGACCAGAAGCTGCACGCTTGGTTCAGCCCTTGGCGACCGATCGTTGGCGCCACGCCCTTCCAGAGCGCAAACGGACCTTCGTTCTTGATGATCGTGAGCGTCGTCTGGACTGGACCGCCGTACTTGGCGACTTCGCCCTTCACGATGTTCTGTCCTTGCATGCGCGTCTTGATCACTTCAAACGGCGTGACAATGAGCACCGCCTCAGTCGCACCGGCCAACGCACCGGCGATAAACTCTTTCGAGCCGCTCACTTGACCGTTCTTGTCGGCCAAGAGCTTGCGGTAGACCGCGTTGAAGTAGAACCGCGTACCGTTCTTCGTCACGACGTGGATCGTCCAGGGCGTGAAGCCTTTGAACAAACCGCGCGGA
This sequence comes from Globisporangium takayamanum, assembly GCA_023333735.1. Taxonomy (NCBI): domain Eukaryota; phylum Oomycota; class Peronosporomycetes; order Pythiales; family Pythiaceae; genus Globisporangium; species Globisporangium takayamanum. The sequence goes on from JAASFL010000400.1 coordinate 18,452, forward strand.
CCTTCAGCGCGAAAGAGCTTCTTGCCGCAGTCAATCATGCCTTTGTACTGTCCAGTCTTGTCGAGCTGCAGCCGCGTCTTCGTGACATCGAGTGGTGTGAGGATGATCGCTTCAATCACACCTGAGAGCGCACCGCCGAGGAACTTTTGCGTCGGCGTCACGCGCTTCGTCTCGCCTTGCGCTGGTGCTGGCGCTGGGATCGGCGCACGGAGACCGCCTTCGCCGACTTCGACGCTCGACTGCCACCAGTGCTTCGAGAGCTGACGGACGTCCGGGTCCCAGAGGAAGTACTCGAGCGTCGACGTCTGCATCTTCGCGCGCAAGTACAGGTACAGGTACTTGAAGTCGGTCTCGTGGACGCGGTGCGTGTCTGCTGGGTTGAGCTCTTGGATCATCGTGTGCGCTTCTTGGAGCGTGACTGTGACACCGAGCGCTTGCATCGCATCCTGGAGCGCCGCGTCGTCGAGGTAGCCCTTGTTGTCTTTGTCAAACGCTTTGAACGTCTCGATGATGAACGCGTCGTGGATCGCTTGGAAGTCCTCAAACGCGATCTGTCCGCGGTTCTTCGGGTCGAGCTTGCTCATCAAGCTTGCGACTTGGTCTGGCGACAAGCGCACGCCCGCGTCGCGCAGTCCTTTTTGGATGTCAAGTGCATCGACTTTGCCGTCTTTGTTCACGTCGACGCGGTCGAATGCGTCGTGCAAGAGCTGGTCGACGGTTGCGCGCGAGTTGCGGCGCACGAGGTTCCCACGCGCAGCCATGCTGATGCTAGTGTAATGGAGTGGCGAGAGGGGGAGAAGCGTCGAGTATGGCAAAGAGCTCAGTGGTGCTCAGGCATCCAGCAGCAGTAGGGACGACAGCTTGGCGGGCGATTCGCGAGTGAGGAAACGGCTTGCGCGCGCTCGTGGCCGCAGCTTGGCTTGTCGTGCGTGGTGGTGGTGGTGTGGCGCCACCAAAAACTGGACGCATGCGACAGGTGCTCGCATGTTGCAAATAATTACATCTATAGCCTTCATGATGTAGTTTCAACGAATCAGCTGCGCGTATATTGCGTCTAATTTTGTAGTTATTGCAATATGTGTGACGCACCGCGCGTGGCTGCGACTAGATTCGTAATTGTGAGCGATTGAAGCGGCCGCGGATTGGCCAAACAGACGGCCAGAAAAAGGATCATTTCACTCGAAGCAGCCTCGATACGTCTCCGTTGTCACTGCGCGAAAATGACACGTGCGCAGGTTTGTACTATAATAAAGTATGCAGATGCGCCTCTATCTATTTCTCTGATAGTGATAAAACAGCAGATTGACACAATGTACACTCGGTCTGGCTATACTTTTGCAACAACAGCACAAGCTAATAGTGACGAAACAGAGAGCATGTTGAAGAACCACTGGCGTTTCAGGTTCAAGCGAACCGAACGCATTCGTTTGCAGCTCGCCAGTCCGTCTCACGCCAGCCATCCAATGCGTGCGACTTGCGCGTGTCGACACCGATACACCTGCAGCAGCGCCGCTTGCGCGTGACGCTCGAGCGCACGCGCGTCTGCTTGGATTGCTGTTGTCGGTTGTCTAGTCTCGCTCGGTTGAGTCACGTGTGCTGTGTTTGTATGTCCTTGCGACTGTCTACTCTCGCATTGCACTGTGTTCACGATGAAGAGCAATTGAGCACCCAGTGTCGATGCTTGTCACTTGAGAACAAGCTCTTCGAGTGCAATGGCAGCCCTGTGTCTCGCTCGCGCTCTCGCTTTCGTGACAGCTACAACGCGCAACGGCTTCCAGAGCATGCGCACTCCCTCATGTAGCGAGCGGTCCATGTAT